>CAJNDT010003433.1:0-22960 GCA_905221615.1 Symbiodinium sp. CCMP2592
GTGAAGAGATTGTCGCAGAACCATCGCCATCTCTTCCCATTGCTCTTCGCAGGATTCATGAGAAGCTTAAGGACCCTGTAGAACTCTATAAGCTTCACCTTAAACACCGTCATATGAGTACGGATCAGTTCAAGCGACGCACGAAAGCCTTACAGATCCCAAAGGAGATATATGAGCTATATGACCAACTGGTCAAAAAGTGTTCAGCCTGTCAGGGACACGTGAGAGCTCCTTCAAGAGCGAAGATTTCCGGTTTAAGATCAGAGACTTTCGGTGATCTCACCTTCGTAGATCACGGTGAGCTTCCAATTCCCGGCAAGAATAGTCGCTTAATATTTCTTATTCTCTATGACGGAGCAACAAACCTGTTGACTTCCAAAGTAGTCCAGGATAAAGAAGAGCATACTACAATGTCGATTATGAATGACTACTTTGAGAAATATCAGATCAACCCAAAGGTTGTAGTTGGAGATCAAGCATTCATGACTCCAAAAATGGAGGCTTATTACAATCGGCAGAATATCAAGCCTGTAGCAACAGGACCTGGAACCCCATGGCCCAACAGGGCCGAAGCTGCTGTAAGATTGCTGAAGCATCAGATTAAGATCATACTTCAGATCCTGAAGGATGGTGACCCGCAGTATAACGGAATCACCATGAAGTATGGCAACCTCGTTCGACAAGCATGTTTGGCAAGAAACTCTTCGACTACCTACGGAGGAGTTACTCCTTTGGAAATGGCCTTTGGTAGGCGTCCTCGAGATGTTATAACACCAGAGAACGCTGATCCCAATCAGTTGACAGGTAATCCAACTGATACGGAAGTCACTGCGAGAGCCATTAAGGAGCTTGCCAACAGGGCTTATCAAGAGGCACGCCAATCTGATGATCTGCGCAGAGATCTTGCGGCCAGACTGTCAATGACCGAAGGACCTTTTTCTTTGGGAGATAAGGTTTTCTACTGGTCAGAGGATAAGTCTAAGATTGGATCAACTGGGTCCAAACATGGATCTTGGCTAAAAGGAAAGGTGATCTCCGAACTCGGAGGATCCATGGTAGGTGTGGATCTTGGAACACGCATCGTCCGCGTTAATATCTAAAAACTGAGGAAAAATTATGACATAACATCTGATGTGGAGATTCCTCTCGCGCCTGATGAGGAAACTCTGACGTCAGAAGGTTCTGATCACGCAAGTTGCATGGTCACCTTTGATGCTTCCCTGCAGTCGACAGACCTAACGGTTCCGCATCAAGAGTGTCACTGGCAGGTCCCCAGCACTGGGAAGATTGACTTCCTAGAACTCTACGGTGGATCTCCCCGTATGAGTCACAAGGCTGCCCTGTCAGGTCTGCGAGTAGGTCAGCCAGTCGACTTGCGTAGTGGTATAGATCTTGAGCAACCGCAAGGTCGCTCCAATCTTCTTAGGATCATCAAGGAACAAGAACCTACTATTATTGTTATGTCACCCGATCACTCTCAGTGGTCTAGCTGGTACTCACAGTGGAAGAAAGGCTCTGCCAAGAGACTTTCTGTTTTAAAATTCTGTGAATCGGTCGCAGACCACCAAATGAAGGTCGGACGTTACTTTGTTCTTGAGAACCCATACTACAGCAGGCTCTGGTCTTCACCAGAAGCAAAACGCCTGTTTTCCAACCGCAAGATCAGCTATGAGGTCTGTAACCGACAAGCCTATGGCATGAAAGATCCAAAAGGATACTATGAATCGAAATCCTCGATTTTCATGCACAACCTGCCACCGCAGGTTCTAACTCCTCTCCAGAGGCATTCTGCCAAAACGAAATCTCCAATATCTCCACCAGGAGACGAAAAGGGTATTCAAGGCTACGGTCTTAAAACGAAACGCGCACAAGTGTATCCTTATGAATTCTGTGAGACCTTTGCCTCGTGTTTGGCAAGATTCCTGAAGAGAGATACATATGCATCTCATCTTTCTTTAGTCACAGGCATACTAGGATACTCTGGAGATGAATGCCTCCAGGGACTTTCGGAACTTCTTGACCAAGAGTATTCACTTTTGACAGCAAATCCTCTCAAGGATTCCAAACTCTTGCAAGATCCGAAAATCAGATCACTTGTTGCTAGAGTAAATTCCTTATCGAGTAAAACTGAATTACCATTGCATCATTCCAAACCATCACCGTCCCTTGATGCCTTGGTGTCAGACATTACTCGCCTTAGATCAAGACTCTTAACAGGGTCTGGTTTCGAACAGTGTACTCTATACAGAGGTACATTTGGAACAGTCAAAGCACTCACCAGTGTAACTGATGGCGTTCTTGTCTTCTGGAACAAGAAGAAGCCCAATTCGACTATGACGTGTTGCTTGCCGCACCAGGTTTCCTGGAATAAAGTACACCCATCAACCTTCGCGGGGGTGCTCTTCCAGATGACAGGCGGCAAGACTTCACCGTCCGTGCGAACACCGCCGGATGTTATCATGTCGGACGAAGAGGTTTCGCCGTCAGACCCGTCAGAACCCATGAGCACTAATCGCTCACGGATCACATCTGACGAATTGTCTCATGCCGGGACCAGATTCAGCCGATGCCTCCCGGCACGCCGCCGTCGGTACTCCTCCTCCCATACCGCCCCGCGACTACGGACGTTGTCCTCCGATGAGCCCGTGGTCCCCTGCCCGCCCCCCACAACTACCGCCCCCCTGCCGGGCTAAGCCTCGCGTTGAACACGCCGCCTCGCGGTTTTTTTCCGTTCCCCTCCCCCACCCCCCCCTGCCCTCGGCGTCTGGGGGGTGATGTGTCGCCAAGGTCTTCATCGGAAAGGAAAGTTTCGCCGCACAAACAGAAATCACCTTCACAGGTGACGACACCAAAACCTAAACCGAAGGCACATCCACAGGGACCCATTCTTCCGTTACAACAAGATGAAGAAGATTCTGAAGAAGAACTGGTCCCGGACGACCCCGGACAACCGTCAGCTCCTCCTCACACCTCTGGTTCACCAGAACCGGAGAGCGATGCCGAGTCAGAAGACACAAGGTATTACTCTGATGAGGAAGGTGACCTGGTCGTAGATGAGAAGGACTGGATCCTTCTCACAGAAGAACAGAAACTGTGCAGTAACCCAGGTTCTTTCTCCATGCCTCGGTACATGCATGGCGGACCCGTAGACATCAGAGAGGTAACATCAAGAGTGAGGTCAGACCGAACACGGTATAAACCCACCAAAAGGTTCAGATCTGACATCCGTGAAGAGTATGATCTTCTCACGGAAGAGGACAAGGCCTTATCCCTAAGTTCCCCCAGGAACTCAGCAAATCTGACCCAGAAGGCACAACGGAAGGAGGCAACCGCCAAGGAAAAGCGTGAGATGAAGAAACAGTTTGATGAAGCGAAAGCAGCAGAATATCAGAGCTGGCTAGACAATGATGTCTTTGAGCTCGTCGATACACGGAAACTCGGAAACATCCGAAATTATGTCACTGGTCGATGGGTCCTGACTCTAAAAAGAGATAAGGACGGAAACTTCCTTAAGTGCAAGGCCCGATGGGTCCTAAGAGGTTTCCAGGATCGACAAAAGGACATACAGCAAACTGATAGTCCTGCTGCGAGTCGCCCAGGTTTCCGCTTAGCGATTCAACTAGCAGCTAACAAGCTGTGGAATCTGACACACATCGACCTAAAGACTGCTTTTCTGCAGGGTGAAGCCTATGATGAGTCGAGAGACATAATCTGTCAGATTCCTCCTGAAGCAGGTTATCCTCCCTACATTGCAGCGAGGATGAAGAAACCCGCTTATGGACTTAACGATGCACATCGAAGATGGTGGAACATCGTTGATAAGGCACTCCTGTCTTACGGCCTGGTGCCAACCCGTGCGGATCGCTGTACATATGTTCTGTATGGTAAGAAGTCCGCAACAGCAGATGCTGAGATCAAGAAGTCTCAGCCAAAGACCATGGAATCAGCGATTGACTATCTCCTAGATCCCATAGCAGGCAACAATGCCAAGGGTAGACAGGTACATGGAGTAGTCTGTTTACATGTAGATGACCTGTGCATGGCCGGTGATGAAACCTTTCGTAAGGCCGTGATTGAATCGATCAAAAAGGAGTTTGCAGTCGGTTCTGAAGACACGAACGATATTATGTTTGTAGGACAGAGATTAGTCTGGAAGGATGCTACAGCATCGGTACCAGCACATATCTCAGTAAATCAGAACTTAGCTGTTGAAGCTCTAGAGGAAATTGTTTTTGATAAGAAGCTCAACAATGAGCAACAATGCACACCACAGCAGCACACTGCTTACAGAAGTGTTTTAGGACAGATCAACTGGCTACAAAGCCGGACTCAAGCTCACATCTGTTATCGCTTCAGTCGGTGTGCGAGGAAGGCTGCCAAGCCTACTATCGGTGATATTCGAGAATTGAACAAGCTTGTTAGGATTTTGAAGTCTACTGAAGTAGAACTGCGTTTTTGGCCGCTGAAAGGAAATCTCAGAATCCTCGGTTACCCTGATGCTTCCTACAGGAACAATGATGACAACTCATCTCAGAGAGCACATGTTATTTTCCTTGCTGAAGATCGAAATCCAAAGCTAAAGGGAATGAAACAATCAGCAGCAGCTGCTTCTTCCAAGAAGAACGATTTCTCTGAATCATCTATTAAGGAAACATCCTCGAGAGGTAGCCTGGTGGATTATGAGTCTCACAAGATTACGACAACCACAATGTCCACAACAGTGGCAGAGCTTAACGCACTGATGCGTTGCTTTGGTACTTGCCTGTTCCTCAAGGGACTTTTGGCAGATCTCTCATCAGAGACCGTACCCATACATATCAGAACAGATGCGAACAATCTTGTGACAACAGCAGGCACGACACACCTTCCAGAGCAGAAGGAAACTCACCACCTCATTCAGATGCTTCGTAAGGAATCCAACTCTGGATCTTTAGATGACCTAGCTCATGTAAGCTCGAAGTACTGACTAGCTGATGCATTAACAAAGCACTCGGCGCAACCTGATGAGCTTATCAAGGCTCTGGAAACAGGGAATTTACCAGAAACAGACATTCATCCACCCTTCCGTGAACTTCTTCAACATAAAGCTGTCACTGTTCGGTGGATCATAGACAATCTCAAGAATGCCGCCACAGCGGTAGCCTTCCTTGGAATTGATATCTCAACAGAGATTTACCGATTATTTTACTGCCAAGGAATATGGTGGTAGTCTCGTTTGCTGGTAGCACAACCATGTGCTGGATTTTCTATTTAGACTGTTTTCCGTCTAAAAGAAACTTTGTGTCTGCGAGCTGCGTTTTCATTAAGATCGGACATGTTCATGAGAATTATATGTTCTGTATCATCCGCAGCCGCTTTCAGCCTCGAGCCTCACAGCAATCAGCCTTTCGGGCTAACCAAGCGTTCCTGATCCTGTTTGGTCATTGTGCCGTAATGAGAACACGATCAAACTTCCGTAGCCGTGATGGACACGCCCTACCCAGGGCAGTGCAGGCGTACCATGAGCGACATCCACACATGGATAGCTCGTACCCCGAGTCTCGTCGGGAAGCATCACGTCGAAACACCGAACACGGTGGACACCGAATTCACAAACGTGAGAAAAATAACGAGCCTCAATTCATCATCATGGGTCACCAACAGGTGTTCAATCCGCATCCAAGAGATCTTGCCCAATTGATCTCACGATATGGCCATGCGAGTGGAGCAAGGCTCACTCTAAACTCCAGACATGGAGTCAGGCTCTACGAAGGAGTCCTTCAAGGACCATGGGACAACAGTCCCCTTGTATACTGGGATAACAACATCGGTAATCACGCTCGTGATCCACGCCAGTTCTGTACGATGCTTGCACATCACCTTCAGACAGGCCTCCCACCGGAGGTAGAACAATGTGTGAGCCTTGATGGATCCGGAGAATATGACTATTCCTCCTCAGTGCCAAAAATGGCAGATGTAACAGGTCTCTCACCAGAGATGTGCTTCCACATTCTTTCCAAGACCAACAGAGTCGGAAGGTGGTTGGCACACTCAACAAGACACCTTCAGAACCAGCGCCCAGATCTCTTTGCTGGCCAACACAATTATCTTCTGGACATGTTCAAGTTGGCCGATGCAGAGCTCGCACAGTATACACCACAAGAGATCGCGCTGGGTGTCCTCCTCAACACTAAGTCTAGGTTTGTGGTCACCATGGTTTATAACAAAGATGGCAAGGCCGAAACCACAGATGCCGCCGTTAACATCCCACCGGATGCAAATGTGTTGACCATGAGCAAAATTTTCCTTTCGGCAGTGGGAGGACACGGTTCAAGACGAACTCTACCAAGAGCTGAAGAACCAGATCCTGAAGAAGAGAGACCAAGGTCACACATGACCATCTCAGACTTCATGGCAACGGGGAGCAATCCAGTGCAGTCCCGTGCACAGCGTCTCTCCACTAGCGCGCCGAGGCCCGTCGGCATGGAGGATTTTGTTCGACAGAACAACCCTTGTTACATCATGCATGCCACGGACCTACAGGCATTATCCTCAATCCTGAGGCACGGTCTTGTACCATCAAACCTCCTAGCGCAGGTGGTTACAGCACCAGATTTCCAAGCTCTTGTGAATGAAAACAGTCGTTCCAACAGGGACACTGTTCAGTTCTCAACGCTAAACCTGGCGAATCCCAATCCGACCATGTTGCGTGCCAACAAGGCACTGCTTCTGGTATTCGATGCACATAACGTAGTGAACGAAGTCACAAACCTGTGGCAGTCGCAAGTAGGGATGTTTGCTACACCAGATGTAGTGCATGCCCGTACTCTTAGCGCCGTATTCGCACCCTCTGAAACATTCTGGGTATCATCGCAATACGATGAGCTCAAGAGCATCGGACCATGGTGGGCAGACCATTGCTCCGAACAGATGCCGTCAGCGACTTACGAGTCGAAGAAATGGTGCGCAAATTACGGCCAAGAAATCGAATCGGCACTTCGAAAAGTGGCAAAGCGAAATCTGCCACCAGAGCCTCCCAAGGCTAGATCTTCTCACAAGAAGTCTTTTTCTCTGCCAAAGACAGAGGCTGACACAGCTCCAAACCTGGAGCAAACCGCTTCTGAAGGTGAGGTACCTCCGAAAACGGAGACTACTGCAAAGGAGATCCATCCGAGATCCAAGCTCGCCCGGCAGGCCGAGGCTGACAAGGATCCGGACAGTCTTATGGGACAGCTCTGGAACTCCGACGGCACCAGAAGCGCCACCGAAGTTCTTAAGATAACGACAGGTCACCAACCTCCAGAACCTGTTCAGGATACTTCCGCCAACGTAGTTCCTCCCAAGGAAGAATCTTCTGGAACAGAGACGGAACCTGAGGAACCGGATCCTAACCAGGATCGTGACGAAGAATCAGACGAGGATCGTGACGAAGAATCAGACGATGAATCGGCATCAAGCGAAAAGAGCTCAAAATCTTCGTCATCTTCAGAACTCCGAGTTGATGTTAATCCGTCTCACAAGACGAACTCTGCACCTGCAGCGTCGGAGGAGAAGAAAGAATCTCCCACGGAAGAGATCACAGAGGAACTTAAGAAGGTCAAACTTGACCAACCAAAGCCTGAAGCAGAATATGTTCAGAGTTCAGACGAAGAGCCACAGAAACCAAAATCTCCTAAAAAGGAGAAGGAGAAATTCCTAGGTCTCTTCGATCCTGAAACAGAAAGTTATTATCGAGTCAACAGAAGCAAGCTCAACCTCGAATACGAGGAACCTGCTGATGAGGAAGATCTCGTAAGAGAACATGAGCGCATCAGCGCTCGACTTCGAGAAAAACGCAAGCACCGAATCTCGAAGTCATCGTCTAACCCGGCTATGCAACAGGAAATGAAAGAGAGAATCTGGGTTAGTCGATGGAATCGAAAAATCCGAAGTCCACTCATGATCAAGGATTCTGGGGCTCCTGACGAAGAGGAGTGGGACAGACCCAGAGATTCGGCATCTTCCTCCTCTGCACCTCCTACCAAGGAGAGATTTGTAGGAGTACGCAGGACAGCCATGAGTCTTAACCAAAGGATACGGCTGATGACACGACCAGATAATCCTCTCTGCGATCTTTGCAACCAGCCTACAGGATATTTTTGCTATTCCTGTGGTACGATTGTATGTGCAGACTGTCGACTTACCCCACAGGGTAAACAACAGATGTGCGAGTGCATCTTGCCAATCGATTGCCTCGAGACCTCTAAAGTGTCAGCAGGAATGACCTCAGAAGAGCGTCAGGTTTTATACGAGGCCATCCTCACACATGAGGACGTAGATTTGGCAGTCCAGAAAATCAACATGTATTGCGACCACGCAAGGAATTCGTTCATGAGAGCCCATCCAGGCGTTGATCCATGTAGCTTTGACGATATTAGGAATAAACCTCCTAATACTTACACCAGCTCCACAGAGGCTCCAACCCTGGAGGAATACAAGAGCATCAACAAGGGTCACATCAATATCAAGGACTCCAGAACAAGCCACCCGGCGTCTTTTCTCTCTCTTACTGGCTACGAAGACAAACTGGTGCTCGACGCACATTACGAGATATTTCGTAATAGGATGGCCGGTGTTAACGAAAAGAGAGAACACATAGAGGGCTCAAACCCAGACAGCGTATCACTAAGCCTAGTGGTATGCAACTGGGGAAATATGGATCGAGCGCCGGTGCCAGCAGGGAATCCCAAAAAGAAACTCAAACCTGAGAAGGGATTCGATTACCACCCTCTTATTTACATGTGCTTCAACAATTCAGCACATATTACCCTCGTACTCGAGGCAGGAGCACTTGCGTCAAAGTATTCGATCGCAACCATGCGACAACATGAATACAGAGGGATGCTAATCCATTCTCCTCCCAAGGAGCCTGAGGCACCCTCAATGTATATTGGAGTCAAGGGTGACCCAACAAAAGACATCTCTCTCGTCCACCACTTTTACCGTCACCGAACAATGAAGCCTAAGGCTGGTGGTCCCAAGAAGCGACTGTGGGCATGCCACGGTGCGGTATGCCGACTCACCTTTGGGTACCACAGTACCATCAAGGAGGCAAAAGAATGGGTCCACCCATATTCCGGCCAGAGGATGACGAGAGATGAGTACATGAAGATTATCGGATATGACCCTCTCAAGGGTAAAAATCCTGACAAGGATGGACCCACTGATGGCTCTTACCTCTCACCAGAGGCGTGTCTGACACTGTCGGACATCGACCCTTCGCCGGTTCTCTGTGAATGGAACGGCCATGTCGAGGGTGATGAGCCACCAGAGGAAGACTTTGAGTCATACGCAGAGATCTTCTCACAAGAAGCATCAAACGATCTTGACGAGATGTGGTGTACAAGAGGGCCTTACAAGGTCATCACCATCGCGATCGTCCATTTCAACTCATATATGACTCATAAGGAAGAACAGAGGCGCGAACTGGTGAACGCGTTCCTCAACGAGGTTCTCCCTTTCAAACCGGATGTAATTGCGGGGGATCTCAATAATATTGCGTCGAGGCTCACCTTAAAAGGTGGAGACGTTCACCCGCGAAACGGTTTGTTTTCTCTATACCTGGAGAAACTGCAGCATTCAACAGAATAGCAGGAAGGCACTCACAAGTGCGACACCTCTGCTTGAACAACTCTGACCAGCACAGACTGGCACGTGCAGATCGTCTACCGCCGGACCCGGCGAAGAAAGTTGCTGACCTCGACTGTATCAACAGTTATATCCTTGACTGGAGTAAAACGCCGCACACGGCGTCACCTAGTCCAAGAGATGCTACACCTGCCGACGAAAGAACATACTGGGAACGAGTCTCAGATATGTGGCAGGACATGAACAGAAACAGGGATATCGATATCCGTCTGTTTGTCTCAGTCAAGCAGTACTATTCAACTTTTTCTAACCTTGACCTGTGGTTGAGTCCCTCTGACAAAGATTGGCACAGCCCTTTGGGCTTTACGATACAACCAATCCTTACAAAAGGGAAACACAACCGGTCAGATGCCCAGGTTCAGAAGATCGCTAACAAGCGACAGGCTTACAAGCAGCGTAATGCTGAATACTGGGATTACAAAGACTCATTTGTGTATTCATCTGGCAACAGCTGGTACGACAGACAGCAACCACAAGGTAGCTATCACAGATATGGAAGATTCTGGGACAGGCCACAGCCTGAACGTCCCAGCGAGCCTGAGGGCTCTCCTCCAAGAAGGAGCCAGGCATCATCGTCCTCTTCACAACAAGATCTACCAAGATCAAGGTCCAGACCTCAAAGAACCAATATTGTTGACAAGCTCAACATGTCTTTGGAAGAGCTGGATGGACTAGAAGAAGAACCGTCACCAACAAAAAGTGACATCGAAGAACACGAAAGAGAAACATCAAACTTGATGTCTGCTCAGAGAGATGAAGAGGAACAAGAGGAAGAATCTTCCAGTCGCAGAAGAAGAAGGAAGTCATCGCGACCGCCGTCTGCTCCGAGCAGCAAGGCACTCCGAACAGCTGCCACAGCAGCAGGGTTGTCGAACTGGTTCGGACACCCTAATCAAGGCGGTGCAAGGGGAGAGTCTATCAAGACTGATGAACCTTCACTTCCAAACTCACTAACCAGTGAGCAAGACCTCTCCGTCTTCAGCATCGCGTGGAATGTGTTTCTGCTGCTAATGGGCCTACACTGGATGTGGAAGCAGCTCACCAGGGCTCCCATCAGATGTATGGACCGCCAACAATCAAATGCAAAAGCAGCAGCGAAACGACCACCACCATTTATCGAACCCGAGAATGAACCACAGACGCGTGAACCTTTAGGACCCAACAGGGTCAATTCTGGAGAAACAACGGATTTGCGACCTGTGTGGCACACTTCCCGAAGCGAAGTCTACCATCTTTCAGACAGCTGTTACCAGCTCAAGCAAGCAAAAGATGTTTCAAAGAAGGTGCTGTGTAAAACCTGCCTCCAGGCAGTACAAGTTGCGGAGATTAGCAGGAACGATCCTTTTCAAAGAGGTGATACACGATCACGTGGCACCGAAAGGGACATTGAACGGTTTCAAACCTATGACGATGCAAGTACTACTCCTCCTATGAGGCAATTATTCAGTGATGCATTGCATTCACAAATGGCCGAAGAAGCCATGCAGATTACCTATACATCAATCCCTAAGGGATCCTCGGCAAGAGCCAGAGGTACATCTGCACTCGCAAGTGCCTCATCGTCGTCAGTGCCCAAGGCAATCCCACCAGTGCCTAACAAGGCAAACATGTCACCTCCACCTAAGACTCCTCCGCCAAAGGCGAAAGGAACAGTACCTTCAGATCCTCCGAGACCAAAAGGTCCTACCAGAAGAGGAGGTCAAAATCGGCGCATTCAACGAAAGGCAGCTAGAGAAGCCCATAATAGTGGACTCTGCAACCATGCAGACGCTGCACTTGGCGAAGCCAATCAAGGCCAGGCCATTAACACTATGTGCCGAAACATGGCAGTAAGACACGTCAGCTCTATCGATGCAACGGTAGAAGCAGCCGAGCAGTTTACACAACGCGTGAAACAGCACGTAGAAACATATGATGAAGAGGAACCGTGGAGCACGGAGTTTCTACCAGTCGTGGAAGTCCTATTCAGGAACTTGAGCAGCGACGAAACAACTGTCATACATGACAATCATACGGTAACTATGCCTATTGAGAAATATCTCGACCTACTCAGAATCGCACAATCATTGCGAAACTCTATCCAGAGAGACAAGGAGGAAAGAAAGGATCATCTTGACACCATCCAAGATACTCTATCCAGAGTGGAAATCCTTCTAACAGCACTGAAGGACTCAAAAACAGTCTTCAAGCAATTGGTCCATTCCTCACTAGAGATAGAGCGAAGACATAAAAACCTCAAAAATGTCCTTGAGACACTTTTTTTTTTTTTTTGCTCTGAGGAAGACCAGTCAGAATCTGACCATGAAGAAGTCCTAACTCCTTCTGCAGCACAGTACTGGAACAGCCTTCATGCCCACGCCTTATCTCCCTCAGGAGATGAAAGTGAAAGATCATGGGCGTCCTCAGACGGACAGCTTGAAAGAAGAAGGGCCGAGCGGGCAAAGGCTAAGCAGCCACAACCGGCTAAAGCCGAGGTAACTCCAATCAGCTCACAAGCTGCACCAAAGGCCGAGCCAAAGGCGACTACATCCAACCATGGATATGACACTGCAGACGCCACCTTCACCAGGGCTGAGAACAGATTACTCGGAATCTTTTCAAGTTCCGAAGAAGATCACTCAGACCCGGATGAACCACATCCGAACGTCTATGCTCGAGCCTATGATCCAAACCTGGATCCAAATCTGAGATAAGAAAATTCTCAGAGTTTCACAACAGTGACTCACAAGGCTCTAACAAGAGCACAGTGAAGGGCTGCATAATTCGATAGAAGAACATTACCAGACCTGATCCTGTACAGATGATCTCTCTGACCAATGTGCATGAAAGAGTTCAAAAGGAGTGATTTCAAGAGTGACTTCAACAGTGTACTTCAGTGCTATACCTAGCATAAACAATATGCTGTTTTTATCATGAGTCCAAACTCCGCAAATGTGACAGTGGGCATAATAGTATATGTGTGAATGTGCGGCCATGCTTCCGGTAAAAGAAAATTAGTGTCTGTTTGTTTGCGTAAACCTCTAAAGGGGTAGCTCTAACAGGTACCTACAGCAATGGCTGCATGCTCATACATATACATTCCGCTGCCCATTGGCTCAAGTGGTTTTACCATATTGAGACAAGACAAGCTCTCCTTGCGTAGCAAGACAAAACAACTACTGTCCGTGTGCAGGGCGCTGCCCTTTGATCCTTAGGGAATAAACTGGTCATACACCTCCTAACAAGGAGCATTTCCTTGTGGGTGTATCGGCTCACCCCTTTAAGCCCCCCTTTAAGCCCCTCTTAAGGCCCCCTCCTTTAAGCCCCCCTTTAAGCCTCCCGGAAGCCCCCCTAAAGCTCCCCGGAAAGCCCCCCACGCAAGCACACACACACACACACAAAACAAGAAGAAGAAGCCACACGAAATCGTTATGGTGGGTTTTTGCGAAGAAAATAAAATGAGAAAAGCAAACTTAATGAAACAAAACACAATCACAAGCCCCCCACGCAATCACACACACACACAAAACAAGAAGAAGAAGCCACATGAAATCGTTTGATCGGGTGTTTTTGCGAAGAAAATAAAATGAAAAAGCAAACTTAATGAAACAAAACGAATGAACACAAACACAAAAGAAGAAGAAGCCACACGAAATCGCTTTTTCGTGCGTTTTGCGAAGAAAAACAATGTAGCACCCATACTTTGAAGGCTTCGAAACCCCCCTTCACCCCCCCCTTCAAGCCCCCTTCAAGCCCCCTTCAAAGCCCCCCTTCAAGCCCCCTTTAAAGCCCCCCTTTAAAGCCCCCTTCGAAGCCCCTTTTCGCCCCCCTTCGAAGCCCCTTCAAAGCCCCTTGAAGCCCCCCCTTCAATGTTAGATTGCATGGTCAATCTCCAGCTCCTATTGGCTACGGACACATCAATGCCTGAACCTTGGCATTGGCTCAAGACTGGCTCATTGCATCCAGACAAAAGTCTGAGACCGAGTGATTGCATTCTGGAGCAGATTGAGATTTTCTGTTGATTGTTGATTGCTGATTTATTGCACACTCCTGGCATATCTCGAAACGACCACGGAATTTTTCATGGTAGCGGAGCCCTGCGGCGAAACCCAGGGCACCGATTGACTTCAGAGGAATTTGGAGAAATGAACACTGGACTCGGCAGTGCGGAAAGGAAAATGCGATTGGAACCTCCAGCATTATTTGCAGGAGACAAGGACAGCTGGGAAGATTGGAATTGGCAGTTGAGATTCTACGTAAAGATCCACTGTCCATTGGCTGTGACCATTTTGGACGCTGCGTTGACCTTGGATATTGAAGTAGACGACTCACTCATTGGTTCATTTTCAAGTCAAGATTTCTCGGAAGAAAGACTACTTGAATTTTCCGGTGAATTGCATTATCTGCTTACGAGGATTACGAAAGGACATGCAGGAAGCATTGTCCGTGCTTGTGAACACTACAACGGATTAGAAGCTTGGAGATTGTTACACGAACAGTATTGGATTTCTGACAGACACAAAAGCATGGAAACCTTGAGCCAAATTTTCCTTTATCAGTTTAGGAAAGATTTCTTCGAAGAAGATTTCGCGGACTTCATTGTCTTGAAGAAGAGATACGAGAAGACTGGTGGAGATGCATTGAGTGACGATGTTCTTGTCGCATTGCTTGTATCCAAGACCGAGGAAGCATTGTCAGGCTTTCTTCGGTTGCATCAGGATGCATTGGGAACATTCGATCAAGTCGCTGACTTAGTCAGGGGACACTGCAGACTCTGCCGATTTTCAGCAGGAAGATTGATTCAGTCGGCTACTCAGCATCAGTTGCTGCGTATGATTGTCAGTGAACAAGAAGAGAGGGTTTCTGAGAGAAAGAAAAGAATTGAAGAGATGAAGAAAGAAGTTGGATTTCGAGGATTCACAGACTGGGCATTGGAACGCATGCTGTATCATGTCGAGAGGTCGAAGCGGATTGGAAGCAAAGGAGAAAACGGAAGGAAGATCAAAGAAGGAACGAAGATTGAAAGGAAAGATGATTATGACAAGGAACAGGACTCCAAGGAAATTGAGTATTACGAGAAGCCTCAGGAGATTGGAAAGGAAAGGAAAGGAGAGTTTCTGGTAGAAGAAGGAGATGGAAAGATTGACGAGAAGGAAAGCACGTGTTCGGGAGATGAAGAGGATTGCGACAGAGAAATTGGAGGAAAAGAGGAAAAGGAAGAGGATCATGAAGATCACTGCAGTGAAGGGAGCTTGACGGACTGCTCAACTGAGGATGTTTGGAACTGCGATTGGAAGGAGTTCAAAAGAGATGAGAAAGAGAGTGAGGACAGAAGGAAAGAGGAAGAAGAAAGATTGAAAGAAGACAGAAGTGACCTTGTTGTATACGAGGTATTGGACGTACTCATTCCGGATTGCCACAACGCGATTGATTGCCATGGTGCGATTGCTTGCGTTGATTGCGTTGCTAGCAAGAAGTACTTCGAGCGCATGCATGATTCGATTGAGGACATGGATGTTAAACACTGTGTTCTGACATGGCTTAGCTCTGATTGTTCTCTAGATTCAACATTGTCGTGCAACCAGCTTGATTGCACGAAGGGCTTGGATCATTGTAGTCAGTTCGACTGCGTTCACTCAGACATTGCCTTGGAAGAACCTTTTACACTGTCCAGATCTGAGATTGGAGTTCAAGTTTCATTTTCATCGATCGTTAAGCGATTGCTGGATTTCTTTTGTGACGTCACGAATGAGAGTTTGGATGTTCTGAATTCAGAGGAGATTGGTCTCACTAGTATGTTTCCAGTCCGAGAGCGATTGAGGATTGGTTTCGGTAGATTCAGATTTCTGCTTGTCATGATGATAATTGCTGTCGTGTTTTGCAGATCCGTGAGTGCTCCGATTGCCCGTAGAGCACCCTTGTTTGAGAATGAAGATTGGCCTTATCATTGGCGAGGATTCATTTCGGATCTTGGGCCAGTTGAGGCTGACAGTTGGATGAACGATTTGATTGACATTGATTCTCGAATTGATCTGATAGGAGATCATGATTTTTCGTTTGATCGCGATTATTGCATTGAGTGCTTCAAGTCATTGCCTCAGGGTTATTCCACTGCTGAATCAGAGGATTTCTACTTTCAACAGGATCATGACTTTCGTCAAGATTCGTCACACGAGAGTCTCTGTGCATTGGAAAGAAAGCATTGGAGCATCAGTGTTGAACATCTCGAGAACATTCCTGTCATTTCGTTCGAAGATACATTGTCGGTGTTCGATTTCAGTAGTTTTGGGTCAGAAGACTCATTGACTAGATCCGAACGATTCCATCAAGACATCCCTGGATTGCCACATTCCACGTATGACGACGTCATTGGTGAAGTTCCACGGATTGATTTGGAACTCGGTTCTGAACTTTGGAGCTTGACTGGAACTACTTTCTCGGTATTCGAATTGTTATTGATATGCACCCGATTGTCACATCTTTATGATTCATTTGATGGATTCCAGCACACCTACTATATCCATCACCACTTCTCATTCCCTTATCATTGTCTACTCCATCCATCATTGGCACCACTCCTTGATGATTGTCCTTTTGATTCATTGCATTCCATGTCATCATTGTTTAAGTTGCCATGCAAGGTTGGTCAAGACAACGGCCGGATAGGAATGACACTCACTGTGCACGCTCATTGCCACTGTATGTCACAACTCATTGTAATAGATTTCATCCCAATAGAGTGCATTTTGCATGTTCGCGATGGCTGGTGCCACAAAAAGGACTGCAACTACGCACACAAGGAGGATGAGCTTACATTGAGCATGGGCATTGCAAGCTGTGTACCACGACCAATTGTAATAGATTTTGCCTTAATAGATTGTGCTCCTACAGAGGACTCAATGCTAGCCGCAAAGGCGAGCTCGAACAACCTATACGAGCACATCTGGCAACATTGCATTGGTTGGTGTGATCTGATGAGACAACTTTTGATGAAGATTGATTGCACGAGTCGCCATCTCGAGCCGAGGGACCGAGAGTATAAAGATTGTCTTGACATTCGCGTTCACGATTTCTTTTCGCATTCCGCCGAGGATTGTGCTCACTTCATTGACCATTTACGGCTTTTCGATGTCGACTCCCATTGGAGCATCGATGTCATTCAGAATGACCTAAACATGGTTAATGTCACATTCGCGTCATTGACTGTAACACTTTCTGCTGATCGTTATTGTTACGTTCGGCTACATGAGAGTTGCACTCATTGGCCATACGAGATTGGTATTCATGGGTCACGTTACACCATCTCGAGCATTGTGCGTCGTATGAATCTTTGCGTTGACAATTGCGGACCGCTCATTCACGTCGCGATGCGATTGCATTCCGTGATTGATAAAGAACAACGACTGTGCTCAGGAGCGCATTACAGTTGTCGGTATGTGCAAGGGCATGGAGATTCTACGATTGACCCTGAGTATCATTCCTCTTGCCTTGACGAAGATTGCCGTCCTCGACACCTTTCATTGAACAGGAGAGAGAACGAGGGAATATGCTGTTTCGGAGAGATTGGCAGACATGTGATTGTGATCTTGATTGATCCCATTGTGGAGAACCTCAGGAAAGATCATGTCATTGACACTAAGGAAGTCAAGATCTGTGTCTTCATTCTCTGCTGCAATTGTCGTTGGGAGACTCAGGCTTATCCATTGACGCACCGCGATTACATTCGGATCAGTCAGTCGCTGGAAGGTGCATTGAGACTAACTTTGATCACCTTTTTGAGATTGCTGTATGCGATTTCACGTCAGCATTGCGTCATCCATGTCTCTGATCAAGATTGCAGTGGATTTTGTTATACATTGCATCACAGTTACTCTTTTCTCTCGATTGTTCCGATTTCGCCGTGTGAGCACCTTATTGTGCTGCTCCACCATTCACGTTCGTTGTCTTCTGATTTCGGTTCTTGCTTTTCCTTTTGTTGGATCAACATTGACTTGTTTATCGATTGGTCTGACTGTGTCCACATCCATACTTTGTCACTTTCTTATTGTACCTCATATTGCACTTCAAACCGCAAGAGAGAAGTTGTCCAGATTGAAGAAGACCCGTGGGATTGCTATTGTATATTTGGCAAGTCATTGCCACTTTTACATTGTGATGTGTCTTGCTGCCTTTACGGACGCCGTCACATCACTGAGGAGACCTTCGGATTGACTGAGGGACTTTCGATGGCACTTCATGGTCTGTTACCAAGGATTGCTGTCATCACAGACGCGTTCTGTTGTGAAGGCATTGTGAACACAGGTCACGACATGCACCTGATTTTGTGAAGGCATTGTGAACACAGGTCACGACATGCACCTGATTTGCCTGGAAGCAGGGAGATTGCTTGCAGTTAATTATCTGGTATGCCTCATTGTCTGTGTGTGTCAGAGTTCATTCCGCGACCATTCCTTCATGATTCGGAACTCGGTGTGACCGAGGGACCGACTCTCATTGTCCTTCATGTCGGGACATTCTTTTCAGGATTACCTTCATCCCACACTTCGTTACACGAAAGTTTGTCGTGTCGGTCGTCATTGTCTGGAGATCCTCATTGTCTCTGATGAGTTGATCTCGACTTTGTCGGACTGAGCATTGCTGATGAAGCATCAAATCGAACAAACATTGTTTCATTGGTTTCACGATGAATTGATTCAGTTCTGATCCCTGGCCTTAAGCATTGAAGCGGTCTTTGCTTGAGACATCGCTCATTTCCTCAGGAGATTTTAGTCTGTTGCATGTATCCCATTGTTTTGCAAGGGCCTTACTGTGGCAAGAGCCTTGGCTTGCTCCGTGTAGAAGTGAGATGTGAGAATTGAGAGAACATTCTCTGATTTTCTATTATTATTCTTCATTGGTTGAGCTTTATCATTCCGGAGATTTGTCGTCAGGAAGATTGTCTTTTGAACATGGTGCTTGGCACTGAACCATCGACGTGTTTAAGCAGTAGAAACTTGAATTGGAACTTTTTCAGATTGTACAAAAATTTCCTGACATGTTGAGCCGAACATTCACTGTTTCGAGCTTCACACGAGTCGGATCTTGGTGCGCGAACAGCATTGTATATAGCTTGGATGTAGATTGAAGGAGAACACGTTTGAGATTTTAGCCTGGAGTGTGTCTCTTGTGATTGCTTCTTGATTTATTGCTCCCGCTTGCGATTGATATTAGATTGAGAGAAAACATTTTCGTCACAAGTGTGATAGATCGATGCCGCGGATTTAGATTGTTGCCATGGCTGATTCCACGACGATTGCAAGAGCATATGAATATGCTATTGGCCAACCGCCATTGGCATCCCCTCAGGTTTCTCCGTTAGAGCAGTTTCGGCGGATTGTGGCAGATGTGAATGAACATTGCCATTCATCGAACCACCCAGAAGCCTGGACTGCGCAAATGATTCTTGCAAGGATGCGCGAGGCGATTGCCGTATTCTATGCACACTTGGCATCCATTCTGTCATTGCTCGAATTACGTCAGTGGAAAGCATCGTTGATTGAGTGTACTCAGGTCATTGACCACTATGTCACGGAGACTTTGCTAGATGGGATTGCCCGTCTCAGTTGCTCTGCTGTAATGGAAATGGCTGAACTTCTACACGATGCATTGATTGCATATTCGCGTCAGGACACGAGATCTACAGGCCGCATCGCAAGTCTTGAATTGCAACTCGGTTGGACCATTGGCAACCGATTCGCAAAGACATTGATTCCCGACGGCTACTCTGTTCATTGTGGATACGCCAATTGCATTTGGTTGAATTTGATATCAGTCTGCAACCATTGCATTGCTACTATTACTATGGCACCTACAGAGATTGCAGGTGGCATTCCTGCATTTTCATTGAACTTGTCATTCCTTCTGGTTGACAAAACAGCTGAGTGTTATTGTGCATTGAAGGCCTTATTCACTCGTGCAATTGCTGTCACTGTGTTCAATTGTCGAGTCTACAATCCTGTAGACGGACTTGCAGATTGGTTCGTCTGCATTGCTCTTCCAGCATCCATTGCGGACTCGCTCATGAATCATAGACCAACGGAGATTACGACACCATTGGGTCAACTTACCGCGCATTTTAATGTCGATGCTGCATTGCGAAGACTCAGACATTGGTTTCGACTGGGCAAATTCACGGCCATCCAAAACCGTGAATTGGTTAAGCTGATTGTATTTCGACCATCGCTTGCCATGATTGACACACGTCTCAAATGCTCAGAAGGAACAGGAGGATTTCTTCGTTACCATATATAATTGCTCTTTCATGTGCAATTCATGGTCGTTGGCCATTGACAGTCAACATGATCCGATTGCGGGCAAGTATACCTATGCATTGGATGGATTGGTTCGACAGTATGGCATTGTCCTCACACTTCCTACAATGACTGTCGAGTCATTGTCAGCATTGATTCAGACTGCAGATTGTGACGAAGTTACGGATGAAGACATTGCCTCAGGTGGCACTTCTTCAGGCACACCATCATTGTCATCCCCGATGACCAGTCAGGAATACGACATTGTGGTCACGGCAGCGGCTGCCATTGCAAAGAAACGCAAAAGGCAGTTGAAGCTTGAAGATTGACCACTGACAAAAATATTGAAGAACAACGGATTGGTCTCATTCCATTCATACGTATGCATTGCTCTTGACGACATTGACTTGATTTTTATTCTGATTCTTTCTGCCCTACTGCATTGGACATTGATACCCCGTTGCTCGGATTGAGCACAAGACAATTCCTGCAGGTACTGTCAATTGAATGCTGATCCCATTTGCTTCTATGATTGCGATGTACCGATGGAGACACTGTTTCCTGGATGATGATTGCTCATGGTTGCACATTGGGCAACTGCATGAGATTGTTCATAGCTCTGAGTGCGAAAGAACCGAGATTGTTTCTGAGATTTTAGTACAGTTCTGCGATTGCCATTTCACTGTTAGATTCACGTCTTTATTGATTCGAACTACGTTCTGATGATTCCGATTCTTGTTCGATTTGAATTACGATATAACTGCGGTATCAATGAAAGAGCGGAGATTGTACAGCTGTGGTTGTTGACATACATGTCACAACCAAGGGACCGTGTTAGATTGCATGGTCAATCTCCAGCTCCTATTGGCTACGGACACATCAATGCCTGAACCTTGGCATTGGCTCAAGACTGGCTCATTGCATCCAGACAAAAGTCTGAGACCGAGTGATTGCATTCTGGAGCAGATTAAGATTTTCTGTTGATTGTTGATTGCTGATTTATTGCACACTCCTGGCATATCTCGAAACGACCACGGAATTTTTCATTCAAAGCCCCCCTTAAAGCCCCCTTGAGCCCTCTTCAAAGCCCCTTTGTCAAGCCCCCCTTTCCTCACCCCCTTAAAGCCCCTTTTCAGCCCCCCTTAAAGCCCCCCTTAAGCCCCCCCTTTGTGGGGAGAAGCCCAATAGAGTACGTCGAAGGGTTCTTCCCTGGGTGCGGCGGACCCTCCGAAGCGGCCACTGCTTGCTGGACTGGCCCTCGCCACTGGTGTCGGCTTCGTGGACTTGTGCATTTTCCGTGCGGAGCTTCTTGGCCACGAAAGAATTAGTTTTGGAACCTAGGTTGATCGCAATAGCAAGTCTGGCCACCGAGAAGAGTGAGAAACGTCTTTCTGGTGCCCAACAGATCTTGGATGGAAACGCGGGTTCCATCTCCTGCAGCAGCCTGAAAGCTTCGGCTGCTCGCGGATCCCGGCACTTGTCCGGGTGTACTAGCAGCGCCATTTGCCGGAAGCAACCCCGCGCGGTGCCTGCGAACAGTCTGCAGCCCAGCTCGCAGCTGGCTGGTGGTCAGGGCTGAGAATAAGCTGCACCGCTGACGATTGTGTTTCGGCACTCGTCATGACGCCTATACCCTCAAAGCTGGGGGCTCGGGCAGGTGCCAGCTGCGACGAATGCACAAGCATGCCAACCAGCCGGCCTCGAGGAGGCAGCAAAGAGAGCACCAGGGCCGGGGCGATGAAACCTCCGTGAAGCGAGCCGCGACTCCAGACCTGGGAAGACGATTTATATAAATAAACCCCCCGGGAAGCTTCAGCTTCGTGGAGTTTGCTTAAGATGTGCACACCTGCCCAAATAGGCCTCCCTTTTGCGAAGAGGGGCTTGAAGGCCCCTTCAAGTCCCCTTCAAGGAGGTCTGAAGGGGGCTAAGCGGCAATCGGCCCCCGTCAGAGGGTTGCCTGCTTCGGCTCGAATTTTGCCAAGCACAGTTTCTGGCTGTTTTCGTGGCCTCGATGGTCCGAAAAATGTTCGCGGAAACACGCCCGCAGAGCGGAAGGCACAAAGACGCCACAACCGCCGCCTCAACCCTACCGCCGCGTCAATGGTCTTTTGGAAGCTGCCTTTTTGCCAGAGAAATGCACCAGTAGAAATTTCCCCTGCGCAGCCTGTCCTGCGTGAAGGTGGGTGGGCACTTGATGTTTCTTGCAGGTCTTAAAAATGCTCTATCCACTCCGGCATAGTGCGAGTTGCGCTCTGCCCACGTCCGGGCCGCCTCACCCCAGCTGCTATTGCCGTGGACTTCCTCCATCATCCTCCTCTCTGCATTGCAAGCTGAACGATTACTGGGGAGGCGAAGCCAGAATTGCTTTCGTTTCGTGGGCCCAGAAACGGGGTCGTCCGCAGCATCATTTCTTGGACTCATCCTGCTTCTATATCCACTGGAGATCAGTGTCAGTTTGCAATGTCATCGAGGTATCTCGAGGATCTTTTTAAGCCAATCGAGATCTTTGCTCCTGTCTAGGATTGCCAAGATCTATGGCTCAATGGAGTCAGCAATAGCCCATAGCTTGCAAGATCATCGAAGCTTGTTGAAGCCTTTTCTAGCTCCAGCAAGTGGACTTGGAGCCAGCTCCGGCTTAGAATTCTCTGTAGTAAAGAAAGAAGAAAGGCCCACGTGTTCGTTCAGGTCCGAGGCTTCTGGTGACCCCTTTAATACATCCGGGCCACAAACGTGTGGCTTTGAAGCCACATAAGCCACAAACGTGTGGTTTTGAAGCCACATCAAGGCCACGTAACGTGTGGTTCTCAAGCCACATCAACGTGTGGTTTTGAGGCCACATCATCTGAGCGGTCACAAGGTCCCGCTTTTTGCGAGGAGTCCCAACCGGGTCCCACCGGACCCATCCAAGTCCCACCTTCTGCGTCACCGAATCCCGTTTTTTTGCTCGCCGGGTCTTATCCGGGTGTCACCGGGTCCCATGTTTCCCACACAAGACGTTTCATCTGGTTGTCACATGTCCCATACTT
>CAJNDT010003434.1:0-22948 GCA_905221615.1 Symbiodinium sp. CCMP2592
AACAAGAAGAAGACTGTTAGCAGACATTCGGCGGCAGTTTGATGCAAACATCGAACTGGAGAAGAGATTCTTGGCCATTTCGAGAGGACAGGATGTTCTGCGCCTTTGCGAAGTTGACCCGTCGCTTCTGGAGTTCCATAATGAAGGTCCTTATGAAGTTCTGCCTGAGTGCAACTATGATGTGATTCTTGACGCCAGTGGGTTTTCCTGGATGATATCAATCTGGCAACAAATGTTATCAGAAACTTTTCCCATCATGACTTCGTGGCCATGGAAGAAACAGATGAGATTCCTCATCAACTTTTGTCATTGGAAGCGGAACATAAGGCAGAGTGCCAGGTTCCACTTCCTGGAGATCTTTGCAGGGCAGGGAAACCTCAGTCGGGAGATGCTCCGTGCTGGCTGGCAGGGGCTAGCCTTGGACATCAGGTACGGCACAGATCATGATATTCTTTCTGTGAGAGGACTTCGCCTGGCTGTCAATGCTGTGTGTCAAACACACAAACACGGCCTGGTGTGGTTTGGAACTCCATGATCTTCCTTCGTCCAACTCTGTAAATACAGTACTGGAAGGTCCATTGCCAATGACTGGATGGGAGAACCTGAGCGATCGCTGGCATGCCAAGAAGGCAATCGTTTCATGTATGTGACGCTGCTGTTGACTTTGCTCGCGGCTTTGAATGACAACCGGTTTGTTATCGAGCAGCCTTGCTCCAGCATGCTGTTCGACATTCCACTCGTCGATCGTGTCATGGGAATGATCCAGGCTATGAAGGTCAAAACCTATGGTGGTGCCTTCGGCCAGCCCATCCTGAAACCGCTTCAACTGTGGAGCAACTGTCAGCACATCAATGGTATGCGGCGCAGCTATCCTTCCCATGTCAGAGGAAGTGCTGGTTGCGTTGATCGAGATGGTGAGAAGTTCACCGGTCGTCCTGAAGATCTTCAGGTGTCAGAGGAGTACACCCCGGAGTTCGGCAAGGCTGTGGCCTTTCATATGATGAGGGATGTCCCAACATGAATTGTAGCTGAAGGCAGAGTGCCAATAAGGCAGAGTGCCATAATTCTCTAGAGTTAAATGAGCTTGCTTCATCTTTCGACATTCTGTCTTGTTGGTATTCTGCTTTCCAATGTTGGGACTGGGTTGAGCCCTGGACCCCGTCCGTTCCCTCCACGAGGTGCCGAGGAAAATCCTCGCCGCCTCGTGGAAGGATCTGAGTGATCCGAGCTGGTGCAGCTGTGCAATGAAAATGTAGAGAGCTTCAGTCACTCCGTGATCAGATGTGTTTGTCGGTATTGTCTCAGTTCGTATGCTGCTGTCGTGCAGGTGGCAATGACCTGGCTGGTGTCTCGACCTCCAGTTGCAGGCATCGGTGGCATGTGTTAATCATTCCATGTGGTTGTCAGTTCAGTGCCATCTGCGATAGTTTCCTGTCTCAAGTTCGAGTGACATGATGTGGCTGCTGACATGTCATCGTGAGTCTTTGGGTTGATTTCTTAAGAATTCAATGTGTTGTGAACTGGGGCTTGTTACACAAGTGCAGGTGTGTGTCAGTATTTAGTAAGATTCAAGTACAGTGTTGCTTTGGAGGATTTCGGTGATGCTTCTGAAACTGTGGGTCATGCTATTGCTCCGTGATGGGCAATTGCTTAACTTGGAAAATGATGCAAAACTGCCAGCGAGAGCAGCTTGGCTCTCACAGGGCGAACTGTGGTGGCGTCTGGACTTGTTTTTCGATGAGAGCAACAGGAACGGCTCAGAACGTCGACAGTACCACAAATGGTACAACTTCTTCAGTGATCTTCTCAGGAAGACCCCCTTGGCTGCGAACTGGGGGTCACATGTGCAAAGTCAAAAAGGCAGAGTGCCAAACCCTGATGCTGTGCAGGAGGATGTGGCATCTTCCACAGCCTTGGCCCGATTCATGTTGCAAGCATCCTTCGACACAAGGACAGACGCCCACAGGGAATGGTACAAGAGCAAACTGAAGGATGCTATGGTACGTGTGTGTGAAACTATCAGTGATGAGCCTCTGGTCATGCAGTTGGATGAAGGCAGAGTGTCATGGTTTCTTCAATCAGCTGGGTTGGTGTCAGGCTTTGCCGCTTGGATGATGAAGTCGCTGGCAGGCAACACGTCCCGATCTTTGCGTCAGCTTTGGGAATCTATGTTCAATGCAAGGACGCTGTCTTCATCTCTCCGAGATGAATCTGAAGGCAGAGTGCCACGAGATTGGGAGGAGGTTGAAACTAGCATCTACGACATCATCGCCTTTGCAACCATGGCAAAAAAAACACAGAGCGCTTCAACCGTCGGGGCAGGCTCATGGATTTGCCAAGACAGTCTTGAATGCCTTCATGCACATACATGAGTGTCTGTCCGAGACATTGTCAGCCGGCCTCCAGGTGTATGTCATTGGGCACTACTTGAGTGTACATGATGCTGGTGTGCCTGTGACGTCTCGCAGGGCACTTCTGGGCAAGCGTGTTCCATTGAAAAAGACTGTGGACATCAAAAGCATCTGGAAGTTGCTAGAGGGCGCTGCAAAAAGTGGGACCTCTTTGCGACAAGCCCTCATTCTCAAGAACCAGGACGAACGCAGCGACCTGCATGGTTCCTTGGTGATTTGATATGGAGTAGAATGTTGTTTTGTTAACCAGTTGTTTAAGATTAGTGAATTCTTTGTCACACATTCATTTGATGCCACGTACCCGCGCCACAGTCGAACTAAATTCGACTACCGCTCTTGCCATGGCCGACCCGACGTTCGGCTCTTGCGCCAAGCTGTTGGCCAAGTCCAGCAGAAGGTAATGTCGGGGGCAGAAGTATCCGCTGCGAACTCTGGGATGGCACCACGACGACCACGACGTCCTGCTTCTTTGCGAGCAGAGGGCGACATAAGCATAGCGCGGGCAAATGCTTGCAGCTGCTAGTGGTCGTTGAGAGCCTTCGCCTGATATCCCCATGGCAGAGCGGGGTGACCCCATATCTCGGCCGAATGGGGGTGGCCTAAGTCTCCGGTCCGCATGACTGTCAGAGCACGTTCGTCTTTGCAAAGACGCCGGGGAGGCCGTTACAGAAAGGGATGCTTAAGTCAGGTTGTGCATTTAATATTTATGAAAGGCAGAGTGCCAGTAAAACTTCTAAGGGTTCAGGGTTTAGTGGTTTGCTGCGCTTGCTGTTGATCAGAAAATCCTTGTCGATTCGCTTGCCGGCATGTGGAGGCATGTGTGTGGCCGCTACCCAGGACTCGCTGTGTCTCGCACAGGGCTCTGAGGGAAGAACGTAGTGCAGGGCAACTTATAGTCGCACACCATTAGCCGGGGTCACTTCCCTGAGGGTTCGCTAGTGCAGGGCAGCTTGTAGTTCACACCGTTAGCCGGGTGTGGCGGGCCGCTGTTTGGGATTTTCGGGCTCTTGAGGCCAACGGGGATCTGCTGACCAGATCCCTATGACAGCAGGACACATGGGCTAACGTGCCTGCTGGGAGCCCCCCATTTATGTCTCTGCACGCTCTGGCTAGCCAGTAGTCAGTGCGAGATGATGACCCACTCGGTGGCAGCAGGGGAGGCTCTTGAACTGTTGATCGACCGAGTGCGCAACATGGAAGGCCGAATCGAGTGAGTAGTCATTAAGTGTCAGGTTGTGATCAAATTTATGAAAGGCAGAGTGCCAAAGGCAGAGTGCCAGTAAAACTTCTAAGGGTTTTTTAGTAGGGTTTAGTGGTTTGCTGTGCTTGCTTTTGATCATAAACGTCCTTGTCGATTCGCTTGCCCGACCTAAACCTGAGCAGCGGGCTGGCCGAGGGGGCCCTAGAGACCTGCCAGGTTCCATCTTGTTGGCCGTGTTGGGGGCAGCGATCCATCCGGAGCTGAAAGCTTGGCCACTGACGCCTGCGTGGCCTCGTGGCGGCCACCCTTGGGGCCAACTCCCCTACAGCCCGAGGGGTATGACAGCAGGGCGATGCGCTAATGCGCCTGCTGGGGGTGGCTTAAATGGGGGGCGGGTGTGTCCTTCCCCCCCCGGTGAGATCCTAAAAGGGAGGCCGCTTGAGTTGTGTTGTAAAGAGAAGGGTGAGATAGTGCCTTCTTCAGTTCTTGCCTGTGCTCACTTTTGCGCGCAAGTGGCCCTGGGATCAGGTCTATCGTTGATCGTTTGGCATGGCCTGTAACTGTAGTGGCAGCATAGCATCCTGCTGTAAGTTACCACTACCCCAGCCGCCAGCTGTGCCTTGAGCCTGCTACTCACGGTGGTGATGTTAGCCTGTGCCTGGTTTGTTTCTATCGGCGCGTTGCGGGCGATGTTTACGCCGAAGCAAACCAAGTCTCCGGGATCTGTTACATCGCAGGTGTGCCAATGGCCTGCTGAGCAACAGCTGCGACGGGATCCGGCACAGCGCTGGCATCTTAATTTCCCTGTGAGCATGGCGACCCACCTTGGCCGAGTGGGGTGGATTTCAGCAAATGGGGGAGGCCGCTAACCCATGATTAGGCTATATCTCTTTCTGCTGAGCACATGCTTTCTGTTCTCTTGGATCGACGACAGAGGCAGAGTGCCGAGGCAGAGTGCCAGTCGAACCTCTTCGGTGTTGCCTTACCTAAGGAGTAAACCCCTGCCCCACCAGGGTTGCTCCCCACACCATTGGCCATGTGTGAGGCGTTCGGTTTGCCTGTGTCACAGCCTTGAGGCCAACCTATCCCAGGGGCAGGGGGTAGATGACAGCCGGGCACATGGGCTAATGCGCCGGCTGGGGCTGTGACCTGGTGACATCGAAGCAGTCATGCAAGTCACCGGAAGCAATACCGGACAAAGAAGGGAGGCCGTTCTTGGGACATGGCTGTGTTGTTGAGCTGGTGTGTTCCTCCGTCTCATTCATAGTAGAATGTTGTTTTGTTAGCCAGTTGTTTAAGATTATAGTGAATTCTTTGTCACACCAACCTTACCAACAAGTCGCGGTGTGTCCAGTTTTGATTCACCAGCCGCGCTTGCATGCCGATGGCCGGGCATGGGGTCGCTCTGGCGGACCGCGGAAGAAGGAACCGATCGAGGACTTGGGGCCAACCACCAGAGCGGACACCTGGTGATGACAGCCAGTCACACATATGCCAACGTGCTGGCTGGGTCCGAGCTCGGCACCCGAGTGTCCACCTCAGCAACATGGGAGGCCAAATATCGAGCAGAAGTACAGTAATTAGAGTGTCAGTCGAACCTCCTCAAGGTTGCCTTACCTAGCTGGATTTTCTGCGACCTCGGATCGTGTTGTCCGGGCCAGACTTCCAGGTTCCGAACAAAGAAGGGAGGCCGTCCGTTCTTGGGACATGGTTGTCTTATTGAGCAGAGAACCTTGCTCGGCTTGCTGTTCGGTTGTGTTTGTCACGAGTGCCAACATGTTCAGAATGGGGTTTGGTGTATGTTGCTCTACCAAGCGGCAGCTGCATGCCCGCCAATTTTGGCAGCTACCGACACACTGTTGGCCGGGTGTGGAGCGAGGGCAAGGGCACTGGGGTCCCGCAGTCTAGGGGGGGGTTGGGGCCAACGGCCAGCGGGCATCTGGCTATGACATCTGGACACATGCGCTAACGTGCCAGGTGGCCCCTCCCGAAAATGACGTAGCCTCGGTGACCCAAGCTCTTCCATGGGAGGCCGAAGAATGGTGTTGCTTGCGCATAGTGTTGAAGTCCAAGTTGTACTTTTGTATCTCAACGATTGCAGCGAACGAATCGATCGCTCTTTGACTTGCCAGCTCAGGTGTGCCTGAGTCCAGCTGTGACGAGTGGCAGCTTCGAATCAATCGGTTGTACCAGGAGAGAGCTATCACTGCTATGCAGCACTGTCGACAAATCAACTTCATCGCCGATGGGTCTACTCACAGCACCAGCGATTGTCTTGTGACAGTGGCTTGGGCGAATGAGATTTCTGCTGCAGTGTTTGCACCCATGCAAGTGATGAAGACTGGACAAGTTTCTCCACAAGACCGGTTTGACGACGACCTGCTTCTTCACATATCAAAGCGAAAGAAGCTGGAAAGGATTGCTGCATTCAGGCAGCTTCAAGCGATCAGTCACCAAATCTGGATTTTGCACAGAGGGCGAATGGATTTGGGCTCTTTCAAGATCGCCCCCTCTCTTGGGCAGAGGCCTGTGAAAAGATATGAAAGCAGGGTGGTTTTCCAAGTTGGAAAAGAAGACAATGACATTGACCGCTGTTTTCAGTGGTTGAGGGACAATCCGGATCCGGCTGAAGGCAGAGTGCCAGAAGGCAGAGTGCCAGAAGGCAGAGTGCCACCAGCTTTTCCTCATGTCTCCTTTCTGAAGACAATGTCTGAGGATGGAGAGATCACAAATGTGCTCCCCGTCTTGCCAGAGTCAGAGAAGTGGTGGCTGAACATTCCACTGCTGGTCTTGGGCCTTGACCAGGGCAGCATCGGACTTGCTGGCATGGCCTATGCTATGCGTGAAAACATGATTCATGTGAAATGTGACAAGATTCACAGGGCCATTCGAGATTTCAAAAACAGCATGTCGAGATGCCTCAAAGGACTCTTCCTGAAAGCACAACTTCACTCCTCTTACATCTTTGCCCTGAATTATAAACCCTTTGGAAGTGGTGGTTTCTACCAGCAGAAGAAGGAAATGCTGGCGAGTTTTGTTTCCTGCACATCACCGAGCAGAAGCTTGTTGTGGGACGCTTTTCGAGATAAGATTGCCTATGACTTAGACAGGCAGCTATCCGGTGACGAGCATGAGATTGAACATATGCTTGCAAATGTCGAATCCTTCATGAAGAAGGGCAGCTTGGTGAAATCCTCCAGATGGTTCAGCTGGAACCAGCTATGTTGTGAGCAACTTCATGAGTTTCATGTCCTCAAAATGCTGCTGGCTGATCATTTCGGTGAAGATCAATCTTTCAGCCCTTGCTCAAGGGAAAGACTCAGCCTGTATTCCAACTCGGCGAATACACAATCGGGCAAGGAGCTCTTCGAAGGCAGAGTGCCAGAGTCCGAAGGCAGAGTGCCGGACTCTGACAATGGTGAGAGGCAGGAAGATGCACTGGGTGATTTGCAAAAGCTGTCACAGGCTGGTCGTGCCACTGATCCACGGAAAGAACTCAGCTTGTTGAAAGCCAGCATGGGGGGCTTCAAGTTGGCATACTATCTCATGACAGAAGACCTTTTCGATCACTCCAAGATATTGTACAAAGTGACCGAACCGTTGTGGACATGGTATGGGAAACAAGTAAAAAACGTTAAATCGCCGCAGGATGGTCGAGGTTATGCCGAGTTGATGACAGTGAATGATGCCTGGAAAGCAGACAAACATTTGTTGCAGATTGTCTCCAACCTGCAGAAGACCGAGTTGTGGAAGGAGCATCTGGATACTGATTTACACGAGCCCGCAGAAAAAATCATGATGTTGAGCTTGCATTTGCTGATGAACAGGGTCTGGACTTGCAGTCTTTTTTCACTTCCACCAGATGCCTATGCGGGATTGCTGTCACCTGATGCAGAAATTCGGACGATCACGGCTTTGAAGGCAAAGGGCCATCACACATCACTCTTGAGGTTGGAGTCGACATTGGCACGGTCCACTCCAAGTGTTCATGCCCGGCAACTCTTCACAGACCTGCAAGTTGGAATCAGCCATCCTTCGAGACTTTTTCTGGACACATTGGAGGCACAGGGATATGAAGTGGCGCCTCCGGGGTCAGAAGACATTGTCGTGGATGATGTTGACACAGAGCAGGACGGGGAGATGGAGGATTCTGTGCCTGAAGAAGCAGATGACGGTGCCGGAGTTGGTGAAATTTTGTTAGACGGGCAAGAGGGCAGAGTGCCAGCTCAAAGGACTGTAACAATATCGGTACCAGCATGCCCTGCAACCCACCTGCTGAGTGTTCTGGTGCAGACGCTGCCAGACAACAAGATTGTGGAAGATGTGCACAACAAGATTCGTAATGATTCTTTGTTGAACAAAACCCGCAAGCAAACATACTCCACGATTCAAACTGTGATCGAGAATTCAAACGTCTTTGAAAGCCGTTCAATCAGGCATCCGGCAAAAGTCAAACGGGAATATTTTGAAAGGGAGTTTTGGAATGTGGACAGGAAGCGCCAAAAGTTGTGCTTCAGAGGATGTGTCCACAAGCTGCCGTCACAGTATACCGAGATTGTCGGCGACAAGACATGGAACACCCTGTCAGAAGAGACACTCGAACGAGCATCAGCTGCGTGGTCATGGCTAATTCACTACAATGATGCAAGACTGGCATCTCAGCATGTTCCCTTGCGTGCTGGGAAGTTTAGCAGCCTTGCAGCCCCTTTGAAGATCTTGAACCATGTCTTGGATTTGACATGCTATCTCTCTCTTGGGGCAAAAACCTGGGCTGCTCTCATGTGGCCAGTGGTCCAGCATGAGGACCAGTCGACAGGAGAGATATATTTTGTTTTGAAGGCAGAGTGCCCGGATGGTTCCAGCGTCAAGGCCTGCTGGATTCATTTGTATGAGCCCCAGTATTGGGAAGTCATCGAAACAGAGGCAGTCTTCTGGAATGGCTTCATTTGCCTCCGTCGTTGTGCTACAAGCTCAGTGTCACTTCTATCCTATATGTTGCAGCATCCCAAGTGACATGTTTTCATTTAGGATTCTGTCAACTGTCGACCCATACAGTAAATAGTACAATAAACTTATATAAGTTTTGCTGTGCTTGTTTTTGCTGACTCGACTGAGGGAAATGTCACAAGCATGTCGGACTCTCGCAGACTGCCAGAATCTCGCCGAGCATGTGATCTCCCAGACTGGAAACGTAGACGAAAAAAAGCGAAAGGAGCTGCAACGAATGCGCCGTCCAAAGCTCATGAGCCTGATCGCTTCTCATCACCTTCCGGAAGATGAGGATTTCATGCGCAAAATTGAGGCTATGTATTCGACAGCCAAAGATTCAACAGAGGATGAGGATGAGGATGACATTATCATGGGGGACTTTGTTGATGAGCTGGTTCTTGACGACCTGCTTGCTGAGGACAAACAGGAATTTAAAATGGTCTCAGACGCAGTCAGAAAACGCAGAATCAAAAGGGTGCATCAAACCTGGCAGGCCATCAAGACGCAGCAAGCAAAGGCCAAGGCAAAGGGCAAGGCCAAAGCAAAGACCAAAGCAAAGGCCAAGCCACAGGCCAAACGAAAAGCCAAGAGAAAGATTTGTCGCCCACGTATGTTGCCCAGGAAGCAACCCGCGCCTCCTGATGAAAGTGGTCAAGAGGGAGCAGAAGGCAGAGTGCCATCACCTCCTGCTGAGGTGCCGGTGGAGCCGGAGCCTGATAATCACGTGGAGGCCGCGGAAGGCAGAGTGCCAGCCCCTCCTGCTGAGATGCCGGAGGTGCCTGCTGCAATCCCTGTCCCAGAGCCTGATGATCACGTGGAGCCCGAGGAAGGCAGAGTGCCAGCCCCTCCTGCTGAGATGCCGGAGGTGCCTGCTGCAATCCCTGTCCCAGAGCCTGATGATCACGTGGAGCCCGAGGAAGGCAGAGTGCCAGCCCCTCCTGCTGAGATGCCGGAGGTGCCTGCAGTGCCTATCCCAGCACTCGAGCCACGGGAGGTTGCAGTCCGTGGCCCCCAACATCAGCGGCGGCCGAACCGTGTTGACTACCAAGGGGTATGGACACCTGTTCAATGCCCGGAGTGTCCCAAGATCGCTGGTGAGATGAAGTACGACCCGAATCCTGGTGGCACTGACAAAGCAAAATGGTTTCTCCGAGTTCGTGTGACAGACGGCGGTCTCTTGGAAAGATTCGGAACATTTGTTATAGCTTCGATGTGGTTGCCTGATCTGCTGTGTGTTGTGTCACATTACATGAACCCATGTGTGTCTGGCATTGAAGGCGAGTGGAGCCACCTCGTACCCTATCACTGGGGACGTGTGGCTTCCAAGATGACAGAAGCGCAGGCCAGACAACACGTCATTGACCATAGGCCCTGTTGTGGCCCGACCAGGAGGCCTGGCAACAACTAGAGGATTCATCCTGCGCTGCAAAGAAAAGTTGTGTGTCTGTCTGTGTGCTTGCATTGATGGCAGCGGGTCCTGCTAGATTGGAATGCGTCCGAGAGACTGTGTGTTTCTGCTTGGGGAAGACGGATTGCGAAAGCATGTTCGCATTTTCACACATGTGGAATTTGTCACGTGCAAGCACATGGACAATCATTTCGAGTGCCACAACCCGGAAGCCGCACAAACTAGCACATGTGGTTTGAAGCCGTGCGTGCTTGTGACTGAACAGTAGCCGTCCAGAGCAATGCATTTCGCCCCGATCGAACGAGGAGAGTGTTTCTTCAGAGGCGAGCTCTCCCCAATCTTGATCAAAACCGCTTGCGAAAAACTGGCCAAAGCGCCTCACCAGTGGAAACCAGCTGAGACATGGAATGAAGTTTATGACGACGTGCCTTGGGAAATCATGGTTCGCTACCTGCGTTACTGGCCACGTATTGGCTCCCGCATTACAGGAGGCCTCAGGCTTCTTCGACGGTACCAAGGCCCCTTCCCGAAGTGTTATCAGGTGGGTGAAGGAGAAGAACCGCTGGAGTTGCCGCGCGTTTCTCTCGTTTGTGATTTTGTTTATGTTTGGAACGACGAAGATGAACAACAACGGCAGTTTGTCCTTCAGATGAAACACCTCTCACTTGTTGCCATCCGTCTCGGTGGTCCGGGGGAACTTCCTGACCTTGATGCTGGAGCAATACCTTTGACCGACCAGCTGAGTGCAAAGTTGGGGTGGCAATAATTAATGGATCTTGAGGCGGGAAGGCAGAGTGCCAGCAGCTGGGAAGGCAGAGTGCCAGACGTTGTCGCGTCACCCAGCTGTACCCTGCTTCGCCTGCACGTGATTCGCTTGACAGTGTGGTCAACGCAGAAAAGCGCAACATCCAGCAGTTCGTAGCCACTTCACGCGATTTGTGCATCCCTAATACTATCAAACCCTAAAACTATGGCACTCTGCCTTCTAGCCCCAAACCCTAAATACTAAAGACCCTGAAACTCTAACCCTAACCCTTTCATTACCCTCAAACCCCTAATACTATGGCACTCTGCCTTCTAACCCCAAACCCTAAATATACTAAAGACCCTGAAACGCTAACCCTAACCCTTTCATTACCCTCAAACCCCTAATACTATGGCACTCTGCCTTCTAACCCCAAACCCTAAATATACTAAAGACCCTGAAACTCTAACCCTAACCCTTTCATTACCCTCAAACCCTAACACTATGGCACTCTGCCTGCTAACCCCAACCCCTAAATACTAAAGACCCTGAAACTCTAACCCTAACCCTTTCATTACCCTCAAACCCCTAATACTATGGCACTCTGCCTTCTAACCCCAAACCCTAAATATACTAAAGACCCTGAAACTCTAACCCTCACCCTTTCATTACCCTCAAACCCCTAATACTATGGCACTCTGCCTTCTAACCCCAAACCCTAAATACTAAAGACCCTGAAACTCTAACCCTAACCCTTTCATTACCCTCAAACCCCTAATACTATGGCACTCTGCCTTCTAACCCCAAACCCTAAATATAATAAAGACCCTGAAACTATAACCCTAACCCTTTCATTACCCTCAAACCCCTAATACTATGGCACTCTGCCTTCTAACCCCAAACCCTAAATATAATAAAGACCCTGAAACTCTAACCCTAACCCTTTCATTACCCTCAAACCCCTAATACTATGGCACTCTGCCTTCTAACCCCAAACCCTAAATATAATAAAGACCCTGAAATTCTAACCCTAACCCTTTCATTACCCTCAAACCCCTAATACTATGGCACTCTGCCTTCTAACCCCAAACCCTAAATATAATAAAGACCCTGAAACTCTAACCCTAACCCTTTCATTACCCTCAAACCCCTAATACTATGGCACTCTGCCTTCTAACCCCAAACCCTAAAGACCCTGAAACTGTAAACCTTGTGCCAGGTCTTCTTCATCCTCGTCTTCTCGGAAAAAACATTAAAAAATGTAGTTTTTTTTGTGTGTGTTTTAAAGTTTTTAAAATTTTTTAAAAGTTGTTTAAAGTCTTTAAAAGTCTTTCAAATTATTTTTAAAGTTTGTAAAAGCTTTTAAAAGCGTTTAAAAGTCTTTGAAAGTCTTTTTAAAGCTTTTAAATGTATTTTAATGTTTTTAAAAGTCTTTTAAATATTTTAAAAGCTTTTTAAAGTTTTGAAAAGTCTTTTAAAGTTTGCAAAAGTCTCTCTAAAAGTTTCTAAAAGTCTGTTAAAGTCTTCTAAAAGTTTTTAGAATGTTTTTTCTTGCATTTGAAAGTTTTTAAAAGTCTGTAAACGTCTTTAGAAGCCAACTCTGTCGAAAAAGCCCTGTGGATCTAAACCTTGTGGTTCTGGTTCGGTGCAAAGGGTCAATGACTAAGGGCCCTTATGACTTGTTGCGGTTCCTATTTGGATGCTTTTGGGCGGGGTCAGATCTGTCTGCGGGTCTGGAAGTTAACATAGGGGCCTTAAGAATTTGCAGAATTAGAATAGGGTTTTGGGGGCCCAGTCTACTATAACTATAGTATAGTAAGGACCCCCCCCACATGGTATAGGTAATTGTTAAGGCCCCTATATTAGGTGTTCTTTTTAAACCCTTTTGAGCTTCCGACTAGGCACTGCAAGACCAAAGGCCACAGCAGAAAGCTTTGGCCATGGGGTGCCCAGAGACTCCAATACCCCTAATTAAGGAATATACCTTACCTTAAAGGGATCCTTAAAGGGATCTAAAAGGGTTCTATTGAGGAGTATACCTTAAATTATAGTAGGACCCCGAATATGATTCAAGGAATACACTCCTTAATCAAGGGATATTGGAGTCTCTGGGTGTTGATTTCTTCGAGACAGTAATTCATCAGGCATCTGGACTTCCAGGACCCGAAAGTCTTGAACCTTGTAACAGCAGCAGACCCTAACCACTAAACCCCTCAACTTCAAAACCCCAGTCTGCAAACTTATAAAAGTAGTTGCGCCAAAAACTTGATCTAGCATCTACTCCTCATGAGGCTCCACTGGCATCTACTGCGCCTTGTAAGGCAGCAACGCAGCCCTCATGAGAAGCCTTTGCATTCGCCTTCGATCTATGCCGCCACTCCGGCCTCCCTTTCCTTACCTTTGGTTCGTAGGGAATGGAAGAATGGTAGTAACAGTAGCTATACTTGTACCCCATTCCTCCATTCCCTACTAAGCAAAGGTAAAGATCCCTTTAAAGGAACCCTAAACCCCTATAGATCCTCTTAAAGGAACCCTATAGATCCCTTTAAAGGAGCCCTAGTCCCTACGGTCCAGCCGGTCTTCTTGGCGCCGATCCCGCTCCCCCAGCTCCTCTTCTCCGAGATGAGCATGGCGGAGCATGAGCATTTCGGTCTCACCGAATCCACAACCCTAAACACAAAACCCTGATCTTGAATCATTGAAGCCCAAAATTTATGGTTCAAACCCTGAACCCTACACTCTCGAACTTTACCAAAGCTCTTCAACTTTCAACATCTCATGGCTAAACTCTCCTGTGAACTCCACGTCTGGAACTGGTCCTAAACCCAAACCCTAGAGTCTCATGTGCTCTTTAAGTCCCTAAACCCAAAAAAAGGGCCCAAAAACAAAAAAACAAACTAAACCAGAAAGTCTTCCCCTAGGGCTCTAAGGACTCATCTATTATGGCTTTTGGGCCCAAAGACCATACTATACAAGGCTTTTGGCCTATTTTGATCCCCGGGGTTCTATGTGCTCCAAGTCTGGAACTGGTCCTAAACCCTAAACTTTCAACCCTAAACTCTGCCTAAACTCTAAACTCTAAACCCTAAACCCCGCCTCTCTGCAGGGGTGGCAACTCCTCGAAAGATGAGGGCCTGCCCGACTCGCTTGTTCTGAAACGGAGGTGGGTTTAAGGGTTCCTTAATCAGGGGTCCATAAGGATTACTTCAAGGGGTATCATGAGGGTTTAGAATAGGGGCCTTGATAAGTAGAATAGAGTTTTGGGCTTCTATATAATTATAGCATGATTATAAAGAGGCCGCAAGAAACAGTGTTGGTAATTATTGAGGCTTCTGTGTAAGTCTGGGGCTTAGGGCTCAGGGCTTAGGGCTTCAGGGCCGCTAAACTCTTCTGAAGCTGTGGCTCCCTTTGCCCCAAGGGTCCAACTACCTAATAATCATATACTCTCCAAAATCCTAACCTACATAACTTTAATATCCTAAAACCGAGTACCTAATTATTGGGTCCTTTGGACCCTTGGGGAACCCTAAACCCTAAACCCCTGTTATAGTTGTGTTGTACTTTAGGGTGGACCTTCATTATAAGGGAACCTGAACCCTAAAAAAGGGAATAAGGGCCTACTCTAGGTCCTAGATGCACAGGCTTAGAGAGGCCTTGGTGGTGGCTGGATGGACTATGGAGGGCAGACTCTGCCTGAGCTACATGGGAGTTTCCGAAAATTAGGGGTACCTTTAAAGGGATCTACAAGGGTTCCTTAAAGGGATCTATAAGGGTTCTATAAAGGGTTTAGGGTTTAGAGTTTCCGAAACTTAGGGGTACCGCCCTTATAATAAGGATCCTACTATTTGGGGTACTACATTAGGGTCCCCTGTTTTCGGAAACTGCCACATGTCATGAGGTTTGGCTGCAGAAGCCTATCGGATGGAAGTTTCATGAAACAGAGCCCTACACTCCAGGATCAACCACGCTGCTTATGGTTCTGGAGACCCGGAATTTCGCGGTTGTTGGACCCAGTTTTGGGCGTCGCCAAAGCACACAGAAGTTGCGAAATCTTACGCATTGTCCAAAGCTCCGTCTGTCGTCGGTGAAGGGCAGCATGCGGGACCTCAATAAGACCTCCTCATCAAAGCCGTCACATCCTTCGGCGGTTGATTTTCATGGCCTTTTCGTAGGACTTCAAGATGCCTCCGATCAGTCCAAGTACCATCTGTTTGAGGGTTTAGGATTTGGGGTTGGGGGGTTAAGGGTTTGAGGGTTTAGGGTTTGAGGGTTTAGGGTTTGGGGGTTCAGGGGTTAGGATTTAGGGCTTTTAGGCCCTCAGAGTCAGAGGGTGAACATTGACATTCACATTCTCCGGCACGACTACACCGATCTCGACAGTGTCGACAGAGGCCAACGAGCCAGAGGCTACCAATTCGCTGTCACTGGCCTGAAGCTCAGTCGCTGGCCTTGGAATCTCAATCGCAGGCACTAGTTGTCCATGTCACGTGAAACTCTGCAGCAGAAGACGCGAAGCGGACAGAACCAATACCCAGGTCCCCGCAGAGGATTGCTGGTGACCTCATTACCCAAAGGCTCCATGTACCCATATAGTAGGTACTTAGGCCTTAAAGTACCTATATAGGGACCTCTTTAAGGCCTAAGTACCTACTACATGGGTACATAGGACCCTTTGGGTTAGTCAGATCGACTTCCAGACACAGAGAGCACTGAGCAGGGGAAATCACCCGGGAGGGTTGGCCCTAGGGTGCTGCCTTCCGCTTTACCTTTTTAGGTAACAGGGCCTTATAATTAGAATAGGGTTCCTTTTTTAAAGGGGACAATAAGGGGTACTACAAGGGCTGGGATTTAGTAGGAGGTTCCAGCAACCCGTCCTGAACCTTAACCGAGTTGCTGTAACTACAGCAGACTTCCAGCTGTAATCGATTGTAAAAAACGATGTGGGGTTTAGGGTTTCGGGTTTAGCTTGAGATCCCGAAACCACTCGGGGAGCAATGTCGGGAACACTCGAGAAGAATCACTAAACTCCATACCCTCGCCATTGAAACTTAAGACCCCAAAGCCTAAACCTCGAATCCTAAAGGCCCTGAAAGCTCAAACCTCTCAACCCCCATCTTATTATAGGCCCCCTCATAAAACCCTGAAAGTATCTTGGAAGGAACCCGAAAAAAGTCCCGACAGCTCTAACCCACCGTAACCCTCGGCTTTGTGCCTCGCAGCCAGAAGAGTTGGAAAGCCACCTGCGTCCGGACTGGAACCATCCATCCACCCATCCATCCATACATGCATGCATACATGCATGCATACATACATACACACATACATAAATACCCACCTGCAAGGAGAAGAATCAACCGCACATGGGGTGGTCCCTTTTTTGTCGGTCTCTATATATGTCAGGGTGCTTTTCTTCGGGTCGTAGGACACCTAATTAGACGCAGACACCGGTCCTCTTCAAGCGTCGGTATAGGCGAGTTCCTCTCACCATTTGTTTAGCTCCCGCCCTCCCCCCCCTTGATCCTGAGGTGCCATACCATACTTATGGGCCACTTGAGCCCAAACGAACCTGAGAGGTTTCGATGTAGGATTTATAGGGGTTAGGGTCAAAGCCGTAAAGCCCAATCCTGAAACTCCCAAACCTAAACCGAAACCCTAAACCGTGCCGGAAACTCCCACGGGTCCACAGCGGCTGCTACACCCTGAACCCGCAAACTACAAGTCCAAGTGGTCAGAAATTATGTACGCCCCAACTTACTAAGCAGCATATCACGCGGAGGGCTGCAGTGTTCAGGGCTCGTTGGGGTCAGTTTAATGCCGGGTTCCACCAGGGATTCATGGAGTTTCTGTGAACTTTTATGCATCGCGCTAGACTATAAACCCTAAAACCATAGGGTTCTAGGTGGGTTAAGCAGGACAAAGTCAGGTTCCGGCTTTGGGGTTGCAGGGTATCGATGGTCAACGGCGTCGTACATGCGGACTTTCGGCTTTGAAGTTGGGGTCCCGGACTTCGCCAATGTCCAGAGCCAGGCCTTGAGAAGATATCCGAGGGCTGGCGAAGCAGACGGGTCGAATGGCTGCCCGTGTCACGGAAGGGCCCGTGCTTCAACTCTCACTTGAGGGCTGGGTGTGGCGGCGCCATCAAGGCTTTGCAAGTCGTCCTGCTCAGGCGTAGGAGGGTCACGTGCCGTGGTCCATGGCCGTTCCGGCTCCACGTGCCCACCAGATCGCCGCCGTCGCACACACGTGCGAAGCAAGAGTCCATGCACACGCCAATACACTCGAGGTCACGCAAGAGTTTAGGCTTCTTGTGGTAGAAAGCGGTAAAGCCTTATAGCTTGTGGGCTGCGCGAGCACTTTTCCGAGTGGCTATCGGCAAAGTTGAACCCCTGAAACTGCTAAGCCCTTGATCTTAAAGGGTAAACCACCTGAAAGCCTCAGTGCCATGAGCCTTGAAGCCTGAACCGTCTACTCTAAACGCCAATTCGTAAGCCCTACATGCTCTATCCCAAACCGTACACGCCAAGTCCCGAAAAAAAACCTGAAGAAACCTGAACTCTAAAACTGCCATAAACCTCGGCTTAAAGCCCTGCCTGAACCCTGAAGAACCTACCAGTAAAGGACTTATATAAGGAACTCATAATAGGGAACCCTCAAAAGGTAGGTTCTTCAGGGTTAAGGTATACCCTAAACTTCCTAAACCATGACATCCTACTAACCCTAAACCCCAAAACCTTTAGTACCCTTATAAAACCCTGAAAAGACCCCGTTCAGGGAGCCCTTACTTTAGAGGAGCCCTCATGACCTTAAACCGATTTTAACCTAGATGGCCCTAAACCCTAAACCCCCCAAAAAAACAGAACACTTAAAAGACCCCTCAAAGAACCCTTCATGGACACCTTAAACGACGCTTCGAAGGAACCTTTACAACCCTGAAACCTGACCCCTATAAACCTTAAACCCCTAAAGCCGTGACCCTAAAACCTAAACCCTTGAAAGGAACCCTTATAACCCCGGTTTGAACCCTGAACAATCAACCCGGAACCCCTTTAAAGGAATATTTATAACATCTTCTAACCCTGAAAACCTTAGCTAGGATACCTAGTAACCTAAGAATGAAAAGGCCTCTCTTTTTGGTATTGGGTAACTTTATAAGGAACCTAGGACTACAAAAAGGGAATAAGGGTACTACTGGGCATCCTAGTTGAGGAAATCTGAGTTGCCAGCCCCCCCAGGCGCCCGGGGAGCTCCTACGCGGACATTGGGGTTCCTTGTACCCAGAGACTCCAATATCCCTTAATTAAGGAATATACCTTAAATCATATTAAGGATCCTACTATAATTTAAGGTATATTCCTTAATTAAGGGATATTGGAGTCTCTGGGTAAGGGCTCCTACTGGGGGTGAAGGTGGTTCTAAGGCCTAAAGGGTGAAATCCCAGGACCCTCCGTGTACCCAATAGGGGTATATGATCCCAATACAGGGTACATGGAGGTTCTAGATCAGGGTCGGGTTTACTCTAACACCCGAAAAGCTCCGTTTTGTTGAGGACTTATATGAAGAAATTTCAATTAACATGGAACGTGAGAAAGATAGCTTTTGGAAGGGCTTAGGCAGGTTTTTAGGTTTAGGGTATGGAAATTAGGGCTCAGGGTTTTAATTGTAGGGGGATCCTTCTTGGAGCATCAAGGGACTCAGTAAGTGGTTTGTACATATACTAAGTTCAGTTTTAAGCAAATATAACTATAGTTTACGCATGTGTAACTCTACTTTCTACTCTGTAAATACGAGGGTGTAATTTTTAGGGGTTGGGATTTAGAGTTCAATGTGTTGGGTTAGGGTCAAGCGGGTCTATCAGGGTGCTGTAAGCGGTTGGGGTCCATGTACCTATGATTACCTATGTAGTAGGTTCATAGGTGCCCATTCAGACCTCAAAAACGATTCTAACCGATACTTCAGGATTAAAGTATACACTAGACAGCTGCATGGAGTTTTAAGGTCACACGATCCAAGAGGTGTTGCGCTGTTTGCCGGTTCTTTGTCGCCAATCTTTTTGATACGTTTCGTCAACCTAAACCTGAACATGATACAAATTTGTTTGGATAATCTACGTTATGTTTCGGATCCAATACTGAGAAACTGAAATAACCAAAAACAGGTACTGCCTTTTCAAGTCTAGGAAAAGGTTTGCTTTAGGAGCTTGCTCTGCCAAAACTCAAGCTGCCGCAGACGTTGAACCACATAAAGCTTAAACCCTTACGGAGGCCGTGCAACCAGAGCTCGACGCCCGAACCTCCAAAAATCTCACAACGCGCTTCTGCAGTCAGTCCGGCTTCCGAAAACTTCACAGGATAGGGCCTATAGGGTTTCAACGGTTGATGGTTTAGGGTTGCGGCTACAGAATCGCCGCAATTCGAAGGTTTTGCGAACCGAACTCCGCAAAGTTTGGGGTGGCCTCCAGTTTCAAGCTTCGCCTTGAAGTTTACACCCTAAACCGTACTAAAACACAAAACATCCACAATGCTTTTTGCTCCGAAGCCATCCGCGACGAGCCCAAACGATCAGTAAATGTAAACAATCTTCAATAACTGGGTCATACCCTACCCTGTTCGATGAAAAATCAGGTACCCTAAACAAGGATAGGTATAGGTAATGGTTCTGCGTATACGTTCCGCCATATTGGAGAGCTTCTTGCAAGCACATGTTTTGAAGTGTTGAACTGTGCATGACATCGAGGATTCGACTGAAAAAGATGAGCACATGCCATAACTTCAATAAACTAGCTGGCTGCACGGCTGGTACAAGTGACTATGTACACTCAATTATAGCCTACCTGCCGTAAAGGGACAAAGCCAACCGCTTCGGTCGAAGCTGGTGTCTCGCTAGGCCCTAAACATCCAAATCCGAGACCCCCCCTCAATCTCCTAAACCACCGGACCCATTATGCATCAGCACGCATGCCAGGAAAAACATCTTTCCGGATCGAAAACTCGTTCCGTACGCTGACAATCCCTTTCCCTCTCTGTGCATGTCATTCAACCCAAGATTGCGAAGTTCGTGGGGCTTCAAAGCACGGTCGTTACGGCCTTGCGACATCTTGGCTCTAGGGCTCCAGACGCGCGCAGTCACAGCTCTAGTTGGCTACAGTCTCCCAAATCGGGTTGCATGGATGCTTGTGACTAACAATGTCCCCTGATCCTCTACACACTTCCCGGAAAAGAAGGCAACAAGCTTAATATTAAATTGCAAGAACCCCCCAGAAAAATTGGATTAGTTAGTCTTTTAGGGTTCTGGATAAAGGGATGAGGATGCCGGGCCTGTGGTTTAACTGGGCTTTTGGGAAACCAGGGAGAAAAAGTATAGACTTTTATTTCATTTTTGGTTCCTTTAAGAAAAAAGTATTAAAGTATGGTACTCCAAAGCCCAGTTAACGTAGAGAGTCGAACCGAGCCTATACAAAAATCGTCTCCCAGTCCTTGGCCCTGAAATTAGGGCCCCAAAGAGGACACAAGCAAAAAATAGTATAGGGACGTCCCACATAAACCCCCTTATAACGAAGCCCAATAAGGTAGGGACATCCCTATAAAATGTTTATGCTTAGGTGCTTTTTGGGTCCCTTAAGAAGTTCCTACCATCGAAGTGTGAGACACAGATCGCTTTTACCGAAGACCTTCGCTAAACAGGACCTATAAACCCACCCTAAACCCGCCCTGAACCCTAAACCCTAAAGCCTAAACCCTAAACCCCACAACCCTAAACCCTCCAAAACCCCTAAATCCTGAAGATTCGGTTTCCAAGTGGGACTCTAGTCCTCTTGTTATAGATGTCACCACCTCAAGCACCCTGGCCTGGAGGACATCAAAGTGACATTTCAAGGCCTACCGAGAATCCCAGACCTTCCAAAACCCCTTAATTAAGGAATATACTTTAAATTGTAGTAGGATCCCTAATATCATTTAAGGTATATTCCTTAATTAAGGGATTTTGGAAGGTCTGGGTTGTACCTGTCCTTGACTCAAGATATTGACTTTACCCCCTTAGAACCATAATAACTCGGGCTTTTCATGAACAGGAAAGAGAAACCAATTCCTAAGGAGGCTTGAGTAGGCGCCTTAATGAATCATCGCCCAGATTGAGCCGGAACCAGAGAATGTGAGCCCGACACCCTTCAAGAGATAACGCGCTGTACACGAGAGGATAGTATCCTATAGTTTCCTCTGTAGTTCCTGTTAGTTTTGGGTTACCCAATTTTAGGGTCAGGATCCTCTAAGAGAATTTTGGCTTACCAAAATTTCGAGCGACAATAGGGAAGATAGTAGATCCTGAATTCCAAACCGTGAAACCCCCGGAGCTCTAAACCTACTGCCCGAACCTCTCAATGGACAGTACAACACTATCTCACCTCAGAGACCTCCTTGATTGTTTTTCGGGACGTTATCGCACCCCGTAGCTATATAGACTACAGGGGGCTACTAGCACTCATCCTTCCAACTTGTAGAAGACAAACGCTGCGTAAGAATCAGTGTGGTTCAGGGTTCAGGGCTCAGCGTGTGCTTTCCTATTGTGCGGAGGAATTTTCTGCAACAAATCCACTGGGTTCCCAGAACCAGACACGCAAGACAGGCCCCCCGCAAGCGTCTGAAGAAGGCTGATATTCTTCCCAAAGGGTCCAACAACGTAGCTATATAGCAGAATACAGGGTTTCGATATAAGGAATTACTATTATGATTTGGGGAAGTATTCCCCATAGCAGCACATAGGACCCTTCGGGCGTCATAAACAGGAAAGTGGGGGCTGCAACGCGGGTATGCCGAAGGGTCTAGGCAGGACTCCAACTTTCACACCAGAAAAAGATACTTGAGCGGGATAGTTGTGTGCAGACGACACGCTAGGCCCCTACACCCAAACCGATTGCCCACAAGATCAAACCGAAGCCCTATAAATTCTTGGGTTCTTGAACCAGAACCCCGATATCCTGTAATCCTAAGGGTCCATGTGCCCAAATAGTATATACGTTGGGCCCACTGTACCCCGAAGTATATATACTATTTGGGTTACATGGGCCCTTAGGGCAAACACTCAAGAGCTCGAATCCCCGAAGCCTTCGAACTATCCAGCAACCCGTGTATGACCACCCCTAAACCCTTAATCCCTGAACAGACGAGCTCCGCCCCGACCGAGAGGGTCTAGCGGCTTGACATGTAATATAGGGGCCTGAATAATTAGAATAGGGCTTTGGAGTCTCTAATACTGTAATAAGCATAACAAGGAGTCCGCAAAACAGTATAGGTGGTTAATAGGGCCCCTGCATTAGACCCCCATCATACCCCCTATAGTAACCCTTGTAGACCCTTTTAAACGAAACCCTAGAAGGAACCCTACTTAAAGGATCGCGGGACTTAGTAACTAGGGCTATAAATACGGTAACTATACTTATAATTACTGATAACCCCAATTAGGGTACTTATAACCTTACTTACTAAGTCCCCTGATCCTCCAAGTAGTCTAATTATTCTCGCACCCGGCCCGATAGGGGTCTAGGGTTTACCATGCCGCCAGTTCTCATTCGGAGTCGGCTTCTGCTGTCGGTCCCAAGTGAGGTCGCCGCCACAGTTCGGGCTTAGAGCCCAGACCTTCCAAAACCCCTTAATTAAGGAATATACCTTAATTCATATTAAGGATCCTACTCTAATTGAAGGTATATTCCTTAATTAATGGGTTTTGGAAGGTCTGGGAGCTTAGGGTTTTAGTGCTTAGGGGGTTGTAGGGTTTAGAGTCGACTCCGCAGGTCCGCCTCAACCCTAACCCATAGGCTCTCGAATACAAAACCCTAAGAAACCTAGCCTTTTGGTTTAGGGTTTAGGGCTCCTTAATCAGATGTCGTTCTATACGTCCCGGAAAAATGTAGGTTATTTGGGGGCTGGTAAGGCCTATCTTTCCTGAACCCTGGAACCCTACAACCCCCCAACCCCAAAACTAAAACCCCTGCTCGTCTTGGGCCTGTCCTGCTCTGGCGTGCTCCAAGGCGGTGATTATGCATCCATAAAGTTTCCAGTCCATCAGCTTGGGTTTTAGTACGCCTTATGAGTCTTATGAGGTGTAGAGTTTAGGGTTGAGAGTGCAGGCCGTAGGGCTTGGGATATCCATCTCCGGAAAGAGTTGGCCCATCCCACCTGAAGAAGAATCACCATGAAGAC
>CAJNDT010003435.1:0-202500 GCA_905221615.1 Symbiodinium sp. CCMP2592
CGCAGCCTCAAGCCACAATTTTTATCAACAAATTTTGCAGACATGTCATGTTGCTGAAATTTTCCATGAATGGAGTATTGTGGAGCATCTGAATCTAGCAGCATATTTGCAGCTGTCCTGCTCTTGTGTAGGATACATGATGTAGCAGGCGGGCCTAAAGACCTAGACTAGACTCAAACTGACCTAGAATCCCAGAGTTTATTTTGGATTACTGATTAGTCTCTAGCAGAGTCTAGCAGCTCTAGCAACTGACGGATCTGGTAGAATCTGTTTTTAAAGTATATGTCGGAGCGAGCAGATTGGATTCTAAATGCAATGGGGAGACAACAGTCCAGGGTCCAGCTAGCTAGCAGTGTTTTTTTCTGGTGTGCGTGAGCGACGCCAACAACCGCCATGTCGGGCTGGGAAGCACTTCTAGGGCCTGCAGGAGACGACGATGATCTTGAGCTCAGCCACTCAGATTCCACGTTGACAGAGGAAGCGGAAGCTTGCAGGTCACCGTCTGTGGAGGGTGACGATGTACCCGTGCCTTTGAGTCCCCAATCGAGTGATAGTTGGTGGGTTCAAGCTGTGAAGGCAGCCACTCGGAAGATGCACCCAAAAGGTACCAACTTTTTGGAGCACCCGGTCCAGCTTCTGAGTAATTGCACGGGCAGTTTTGCAGAAGCTGCAGCTCTCAAGGCGGGGCAGGTGTTGTGTCTGCTGGACTGATTAACTAATTTTGCAAACTCGTTTGCACAGAAGCAGCCCGAAGAAGAGTGAATCCTAGGTCCTGCTGTTGATGATATAAATCCTGCATGACCTTAATGACCCTACACTATAGGAATTATGGTACATTCCTTACTATGGGTAATGCAGGATTTATATCATCAACCGTAGGTCCTAGCCTAGCTGGTCCTAGCTCCTGGCTGGTCCTAGTTGCGGTGTAGGTCTTGGGTTTGGGGGATTTGCATATAGTAATATAGTATGGCATAAAGCGAGGTCCCAGGTCCTTATTCAAGATTCTACTCTTTCCAGCCTCCAGCCTCAAGCGCCCAGCCTCAAGCCTCAAGCTTCCAAAAGTCTCAAGCCTCCAGCCTCCAGCCTCAAGCGCCCAGCCTCAAGCCTCAAGCTTCCAAAAGCCTCAAGCCTCCAGCCTCCAGCCTCAAGCGCCCAGCCTCAAGCCTCAAGCTTCCAAAAGCCTCAAGCCTCCAGCCTCAAGCGCCCAGCCTCAAGCCTCAAGCTTCCAAAAGCCTCAAGCCTCCAGCCTCCAGCCTCAAGCGCCCAGCCTCAAGCCTCAAGCTTCCAAAAGCCTCAAGCCTCCAGCCTCCAAAAGCCTCAAGCCTCCAGCCTCAAAAGTGTCAAGCTTCTAGCCTCAAGCCTCGCCGAGCCCCTCACTGGGCCTATCCCAGAGCTTGTCAGGGCTTAGTCGAGGAGTAGGCTTTAAATCCGAATAGCTTATGTGGCAGGGTCCCTGGCCTACCGGTCTGGGTTTCGGGTTTTTCCTATGTTCGGTCCTCGCTAACATGCACTGCATACTAACCATGTCAATGTAAACCAGACCCGAAAGACAGCTAGCGCCCCGGTGACCTTTGTATGGAATTCAGTAAAGTTGTGTTGGAAGCCGACGTCCTCTGCCGTCTGCCTTGTGACAAGCCTTGTGCTTATAATAATAAGTCTAAGGCTTCATAGCCATAGTCATAGTCTTAGTCTTAGTCCCATAGGCTAATTTGGTAGTAGGGCCAATGTTTTTTGCCTTGTGGGGCCTATACCAGCTGCTTGTTCAGGCGCTTGGCATCGAATTCCAAGTGCTTGGAGCTTCTGAACCAGAGGCTTCCTTTCGGAGATTTCTTCATGACAACTATGGGAAGCAGCTACAGCATTTGCACAACACGTTTGCTGACCAGAATGCAGAAGTTCCGTGCTTGCTTCATTCCAATGCAGCAAGTTGCCGCAAGAGGGCCATTGTAGATTTGGCAGTGTTTGGTACTCCGTGCGACCCCTTCTCGGAGCAGAGGAACAAGCGACATGTCACCGGCACTGTTGTCCAGCACCCGCTTTACGAGGTGACCTTCCGCGATGCTCTAAATCTCCTGACAGGCCCACAACCTCCCAATGCAGCAATCATGGAGCAGGTGATGGGTTTTGATGAAGCAGAATCCCGTACTGCTGAACAAACACCCATGAGGAGGCGGCAGGGTCTAGGATGTGGTGTTGTAATGTAGGGCTTCTGGTAGCGGCGGGTACGGGGCTCCAGAGGGTTCAGGCAGCGAGTGTAGAGTCGAGGCGTCAGTGTCGAGGGTTGAGCCCCAAGCCTTAAGCCTTAAGCCCTTAATCTTTTGGTCTCTTGGTGTTCAAACGGTGCTACAGGGGCAATTGCAAGCACATGTCGGTGGAAACATATGGTAATTTGGTGATGACAGAGCTTTCAGCTCTCCCAAGTTTAGAACTTCAGAGTTAGAATAGATTTTCAGCGAAGCAGCTGAGCAAGCTTAAGCCCCATAACATTATTGTGCAAGATGTGAAACCCATCGTCATCGACGCAGGTCCCAGGTCCTTTGTCCTATAGCCGCTACTTAAATTGATGCGATTTACATTGAACCCTTCCGTGCCAGGTTTATCGATTCGGTGATGGAAGGGTGCAAGGCAGCGAACCACCCTGGCTATCACGTGGTCATCACAAAACAGAACCTGGACATCTGGGTTCAGCTTGCCCGGCCAAGGCCAGCTGAGAGTCTGAGAGTATCCGTGGTGCGGTTTGGCTGATTCGTGCAACGGAGACTGGGGGATAAGTTCAGGGCTTCAATTTCCAATGAGCCACATGCATTTTCTGCTAGAATCTGCTAGCTGCTAGAATCCTAGAGTCCTAGGGCGGTCCTAGGGTCCTAGAGTTCTATGATTCTATAATCTGTGAGAACTGACTTGTGGTTTAGTCTGAGCTTTCAGTTTTGAGCTTAGAGGCTTAGAGTTGATTTGCACATTGAGTTTCGAGTTTTGATTTCTCGAGGCCCTTCAGGATGTCACAGAACAAACCCTCAAACCCCAGAAACCCCAAGCCCTCAAATCCCAGAAACCCCAAGCCCTCAAATCCCAGAAACTCCAAGCCCTCAAATCCCAAGGCTCCGGGCCCTTACTGCCTCAAATCCCACTCTGGGTATGTTTGTTTGGCAAATGATCAGGTGGTGTCACCAAAACGGTTCTGTGGCCTCTGAGACTCTAAGACTCTAAGGACCCTAAGGCCTCAAGGTTAAGGATCTTTGTATTTTAGGTGTGAAGCGAATGAAATTCAAGCTGCCTTAGCCGCCTTAGCCTTAGCTTCCCGACCTTGGACATAGATAGACTCTCAGATAGACTCAGATAGACTCGACATTGACATAGATGTATGACGTAGACCGCCAGAAGGCTTCAGGGCAGGCCCGAGAGGCCGAGACTCCCATCCTAATGGCTTTTAGTGGTTTGCCTGCTTACCTCAGAATCTCAGAAATGCGACCGCTGCGGTCATGAGCTTTTGAGGCTCGAAGGCCATGTCGGCAAATCCGGACCAGGGCAAAGAAGAGGCTGTAGACACTACAAAGTAGTCCCAATGCCATTGATTATAGTTTGGATGATGTCGAGGTTCAGGGTTTATGGTTTTCGTTTAAGGAGTTCGGGTGTAGATTTTACAGTGCATTTCGGACTTGGCTATTGGAAATTGCCAGCAGAGTGCAGCGTGGTCAACAATCAAATTCTTGCTTTCTGCTGTCGACAGTGGACATTTTACACTGTTCAATTAATGACTTCCGCCGTCCTAACCGACGTCCTAACCGGTCCAACCTAACGTCCTCATGGTCCTAACTCGAACTCTAGATTCTAGATTCTAGCGGATTCTAGCATTCTAGCCTAGCAGCCTAGCAGACCCACTCTAAACTCTACTCTAGACACGTCTACCAGGCCAGTAAAAGACAGAGTCTGGAGTCTCGAGTCTAGACTAGACTAGACATCAGCAGAAACTTTACCAGCTTTGGCAGGTCTGGTAAGCCCTGCAAAAGTTCCAAACCTTTGCTCTACGCAATAAGTCATTGCTTTGCCAACAAGTGACAAGTGCCATGTTAATCATGTGGCGCCTGGAATGCTCCAGGTTTCCATGGGCGCACGGCTTTCGACTATGGCTTAGGCATAGGCCATAGGCCATAGGCCCTGGGCATTGGAAAAACCTGTGGCATGGTCATGCCAATCGCGCTTTCGTATTCTTGCAATGTCTGAGTTTGGTGAGTCTGGTTGGCTAGATTTGCTAGTCAACGAAGACGAAGCCACAGACAGTCTGGCGCCTGAAGTGCCATTGGGCGCAGAGAGTTCCATTCCAGGGCCGCAGCCAGAGCATAGAGGCCGAGGCCGTCCACCAGGGCTGCGCGGCAGCCACACCTACAGGGCTGCTTTGAGGGCTCAGGAGGCTGCGGAGCAACAGCTGCAGTCGCAACGAAGTCACAGCGTTGAAGATGCCCGTTTGGCACTGCAGAAAAAGAGAGAGTCCACAGCCAAGTCTTCCAGTGCTGCACAAGCGTTGATTGATGAGATTCAGGTTGTTACAAGTGGTTCTGTTTTACAGCAAGGCCTCAATCAGGTGGTGATGACGAAGTCGTTGTCAAAACAGCTCGAAGAAACTCCTGAAGAAACAGCTCGCACATTGATGCACGAAGTGGGTCGCTCAGTGACATCGCTCAAAGCCGAAAGCGACAGTTTGGGCGAGTCCACATTTATGCTGTGCAAGCGCTATGCCCAATGCGCTTCTGGAATCATTAATTTCTCTGGCTTGCTATGGGAGCAGTTGCTTGTCATGGTGGCCCAACTTTGCAACAGTGAATGTGGCCAGTACAAGCCGCTGCTTTTGGTAGTGAAGCGCAGATATGACGAGACTCCGTCGAGAATTCGAGTGCCAGCAGCAGCAGGAGAAACAACCACACAGAGTCGCGGTAGTGACGGTAGTGGTAGTGCTTCGAAGGAGAAGAATGCTTTAGCGAAGGTTCTGCAATCGGAGCTCCAGGTGAGTGTTTTGCTGCAACAAAAACCAAATGATGAATCTGCCGAAAGTGGACCGTGCTTTCTCATCACGGGACAATCGCCGACGTGGTTGCAGGCAATCGAACGGAATACGGCGGAATGCCTCCGACAGTGTCAGAAGGCTTTGCTGGCGGTGATCCCAAAACTGAATGCAGTCTCTGCTACATTTGCCCTGCCAGTGTCCATGGTGAACACTGACCGTTTCAGTGCAAATTATCGCTGTGAAAGGGCAATCCAGTTGGACCATCCCCATTTTGTGAAGTGTCATTATGGGTGCGATCACCATGCTTGTGCAACAGTTCTTGGAAAGGGCTATGCACTGGACATCCCCAAGCTTCAAATTTCTTCAATGATAGCAAGTGCCATGTGCATGCTGGATGCCAATTCGCTCCGGTCTCTGCAGGAGTGCTTAATGGTTTGCATCGATGAGAGGCTCCGGATCCGTGCTGGCCCCCCGCCAGACGGGCGTTGCAAGGACCACCAGGCGGCAGTGTATGATTGCTTCTTGGGGCCTGTGCCTGAGGGACAAAGACATAGACGTGCTCCGGCCCGCAAGAAGAGCCGCCGCCGGTGCCTTCTCACATATTTCTTCAATGGAGATCTAGAGTCAGACACCATCGATTTTTGGACGACCGAGCTCTTTCCCAATCGCGAAGCTATCCTGCAGTGTTTCTTCAAGTATGTTGTGCCGAGTCTTTTGCCAAGCAAGGCGCCGATTTTTCCAAGAGGCCGATGGACCCACTCGGAACTTGCCACTGAGTATTTCGGCTTGCTGGATTCGCATAATCAGCTTTTGGGGCCTTTGGCCATAATGTGGCTGCAGAGGCATGGTCACAAGGTCAGCGTCCTTGAAGACAGAGCGGCCCCGGAAGCTGCAGAAGGATGGGCAGCTTTGCTGGTAGACAATGGTCCAGCTCCCGGAGCACCTGCGCAGGCGATCGGAGCTGCAGAAGGTGAGGATGAGCAACATGCTGATGGCCATGCACATCAACAGGATCACCAGAATGCCATACCCGAAGAAGACCAGAACGCCAAGTGGCATGAGGAGAGGCGGCAGTGGCGATCAAAGTTTGCTGCTTGGGCTCAAAGCTCGCCGGGGCCGTATCTCTTGCTCATGAGAATTGCCATTGGTCCCACTGTCTATTTGACTTATGCCTTGCTTGAGCTTGTTGGTGACGCATGGGAGAAGGTGCAGGCTGAAAAAGCGATTCGTGGGAGTGAAAGGTCTTTTCCTGTGCTGGAAGCCTCTCGAGGTGTCCTGATGGATGTATTCTGGGCCAAGATGCATGAGGCTTTTCACAAGGAGCAAGTCGGCTTGCCACTGCGTGCATGGACTCGCCATCACCAGTGCCTTCTTTTCCGTATGCTGTCGTGCTTGGGGAGCGCCCTGGCCTTGCACATACAGACAAGATGGCAAGCCTATCCAGTCCGATTGTCTCTTTTGGGAGACATTAAGCAAACTTGTTCGTGGAGTCCTTGCTTGTCCTATCGGATCGCTCCTATCGTATCGGATAGACTAGGACTAGGACTAGGGGTGACTAGGTGCTAGGTGATTAGGTGATTAGGTAGATGAAAGTGAGAAAAGTTTAGGGCCTATAGGGACTTTAGGTTCAGGTAGAGGGTAGAGTAGAGCAAGGCGAGTCAGGGTTAGGGGCGGGGCTTAGGCTTAGGCCTAGGCTTAGGCTGAGACTCTTACACTCATACTTAAACTCTTATAATCTTAGAGTCTTAGAGTCTTAGAAAGGCTTAGAATCGCTTAGACTCGACTTTCAACGAGCCTTCGATCCCTAGAGTCCTAGAGTCTAAAGTCCTAGGTCCTAGAGTCCTTGCAATTGTTCAAAGGCAGTGATGAAGGCTGGTAAGATTGTGAAAATTGCGAAGCTGAAATTTTCCTCAAGTCCCAGCCACAACAAGACCCTGAAAAGCCTTGAGTTCAACAGCTTGGGTTTCACAATTTCACCTATTCATCCAAGGTTTCGGATTCTTGATGGCGTGGACGACAGCACGGCCATCGCTGCGTGTCCTGGCATGCTGGACGACTTGAGTTCTGCCTTTGTAGACAAGTTCCCAACCCATGCGGAGCGAACCGGCTTGACGGCCCGAGCAATCCTCACAACGCTGGCCACCACCTTCACGCTGGGAATTGCTGAGATTGAAGCGCGACACGCCTCAACCCGGAGAATCACAACAATACAGGGCACCCAGACTCACATCCCAAACCTCGTCAATGTGTCAGCTTCCTGGGTTTGCCGAAGGAATGCCATCCTCAGGCAGTCCGTTGATCTTTTCAGACAAGACTGCGATCAAGGTGCCCAGGAAGACGAAACGCGAGAGACCGACTCTGGAGTTCGTGCCCCCGCTGCAGACAATCGCGCCGGTGGCTCTTGGAAGGCTTTCATGAGCCATCACTTGCGAGGCGGCACGATGCGTGACCGGATGCCTGCCCTGAAGAACGAGTACCATGCTCTTTCTGAAGAGGACATGCAATACTGGGAGAGGCTTGGCAAGCTGGGTCGAAGGAGTGCCCAGCGAGGGTTTGCTGCCTTCAAACCTGTTGGCACAAACCCTCTTGCGTTGCCGGCGTCAGCTCCAGTCGCCGAGGCCGGGGATGCTGTGGTGCCAGTTTCCATGGAGATCGCACAGGATGTTGCCAGCAGCCATTCTGCAAAAATCGAAGCGAAGTTGCATGAATTTGCAGTTGCCGAGAATCAAGAGAGACAAGCTCAAAAACGAGAACAGGCAGCCTCTTTGCAGATGGTGGCAGACTTTCGAAGGCAAACCGGCCCAGATGTTTTCTCTGAGATGTTCTGCAAGTTGCAGCGTCCGTTTGCGGACCTCTCGGCACTGGACCTCGGGACTTGGACTAGGCATCCGAACATGTTGCCATCCTTCCGAGTGGCCCGAATCCACATGCCAGCAGACTTTTTTACCGAGGTGGGCCGGGAGGGGTGGTTGATCGAGGATCCCAGTGGGGCTCACCACATTCAGTAGCCGCTCAGTAGTCAGTAGTCATTTTGAGTTTCAAGACTTAAGTCTTGACTCTTGACGTAAGACTTAAGACTTAAGACCTTAGGCTTAAGGGCCTCAACCTTAGGCCTTAGGACTTAAGACTTGACTTGATTTGCTGTATTGTGTGCTTGGAACCCCATGAGAATCGCTGGTGAGTTGTTGGGTTCTGATCAAATACTCTGGACTCTACACTCGTCCCCAGCCCCAGTGCCCTCGGAGTCAATATTTTTAGCCGCTACTTACTAGCCGCTTACTAGCCCTAGCCGCCCTAGCGCTGGCCCTAGCCGCCCATATTAAGCCACTAAGTCACTAAGCCACTAAGCCAAGCCTCTATTTTGCTGACGGTTACTAACTTTACTAAAGACTAAACTAAACCAACTAAACTTATTAAAGTTTACTAATTTACTATTACTAAGTTACTAAGCTTTACTAAGGTACGAGGCTTTACCGAACTGGTAAGTCTAAGTATCCGTTACTAGCCGCTTACTAGCCTGTTACTAGCCGTTACTAGCTGCTAGCTATAGCTGTCATAGCCAAAACTGCCATAGCCATTCGAGCAGGCCACCATCGGCCTTGGTCGTCAGACAGCGGCTTTGACAAGCAGCCTGGCAGAGGATTTCCAATCCCGTGCTGCCCTCATCAGGCATGATGATTGTGAGGCCATTCCACGGATGCCGCCAAGCCGTCCAAGGACCTGTTGCTTGCTGGGCCGATGTGTGTGCAAGGGACGAGGACTGCAAGGTTTCCAGTTTGCAAAGAATCTTTGTGCCATCCTGCGCCAGAACTTTGTGCCCATGAGGGTCCAGAAGAAGTCATCATTGTCTGCTCCTGCCGAGGCACGCCAGAAAAAATTGAAACACAACAAAACCTTGTTGGACAGCCGCCATGTGGTGTTGCAGCTGACACGTGTCAGTGCCCGAGATGGTGAAGATGTCTCACAGCTGAATGGTGCCGAAGCCAGCGGATGGTTGGAGATGTTGCTTGAGGATGCCCCCAAAGACAGCCGTTACCCAGGTGACGACTTCTGGTTTCACATCGGATATGTGAACTACGCTTCCTGGCAAGTGTCCTACCTTCAATTGCAGCTCTGGCCGGAAGAGGATGTGGGTGGTTCTTCGGTTTTCACGAAATTGCGGCTTCCTGCGGATGAATCTTTGACAAAGGCGATTCAAGTCTCACCTGGGCATTTCTGTGACCTCATCGATTTCCAGTCGGAGTGGAACTGCACTGTGCATTCTATTGTGGACAATGCGGACAGGCTGCCGCAGGTTTCTCGATGCTGTACTGAGCTGATTATAATGATTATGATTTTACTTGTGCAAATATAATATGTTGTTAAGATTGTGGAATGAGTGATTGTCCTTGGTCACCGTTTCTGACTGTTTGTGAGTGGTAAGGTGGTGTGGTTCGTTGTACATTGTACAGTTGCACATCATCGCGCAAATGTTGTTTGCACGAAACATATATACCGGGAGCCAACTCATGCGTCTCCACTCACATTCCAATCGTTTCTTCGGTAATCAGATAATCGTGCTGTTTCCGCCCTGACCCCGAAGTCCTGGTGTAAATGTAACTGTGCTGTACTGTAACTGTAACTGTAACTGCATCAACCAGGTAGAATCAGGTAGAACATGTTTGAAGCTCATCCAGCTGCCGAATGCATTATCTCATTGTCTTGCATTCCTGGCAATTTCGATTCGTTCTCGAATGTTGTCGTAACGTACTATGTATTTTCCTGGCTTAGGACTTAGGCCTTAGCGCCTAGGGCCTTAGAGCCTTAGAGTCTTAGAGCTTCCAGGCCTGGGGGCTAGGACAGGTTTGGCTTAGGGGCTTAGGGCTTAGGCCTTAGGCCTTAGGCTGTCCAGGGATGAGATTCAATGAGATTAAATAAATTATTGATTGGTGACTGATCATTGCTCAGGGAGCGGCCAGTAACCAGTTTGTTTACCAAATGGCTCCGAGACAAAGGTATGCCGTGGCCCCGGGAGCAAGCCTTGTATCGTTATCAAATTCTATCCGTTATATGTCGAATCCTTAAACTCTACCGACATTGTTTTCACAGCCACCATAGCCGTAGATTCCGTAGATTTGGAAGACTTAAATATTCTATTGTTTGAGAATGTAAGTTTTATAATTTATTACTTTAAACTTTACTACTATTACAGATTGAACTTGGCGGCCTAATGTCGAGAAGTTTGCTATCTCACAACATGTAGCGGCCACGGTGCTGGCGCTCACAAGTCGGCTGATCTATTAGTAATTATTAGTAATAAAACGAATAATTCGGGATGTGGGCTTCGCTTGAAGTTGCTCAATGCCTAAGGTCCTCAAATAAGTCTTTTGTTTCAGTCTTCCTGTGTACAAAGTTCAGGCCCCTGTTTTTCTAGCGTGTTGTTGAGACTCTTCAGGGTTCAATGCCAGGTTGTCAGTTCCGGGATTGGATCGGCTCAGGCTTTTGAATTCACATTGGAGGCGTTTTGCAAGTTGTTGGATCATGAGGACCATTAGGACCATTAGGACATTAGGATCATTAGGACTAGGATCATGAGGCCCACCAGGCCCCCAGGCCAAGGGCCTAGGGTCCAGGAAGGTGCACATGCGCAAAGCATTTCATTCCCTGACTGTCAATATGTTACTTTGCTTTTGTGAACTCTGTGTAATGTAGTCCAGTGGCCAGTCAGGGCAGCCACCATGGTGTCAAGTTCCCAGATTGTAGGACCCTAGGGCCGTAGGACAAGGTCCAACGTTGAACTCGGACAAGTTTGACCGCCCATCTAAACCCAATGTTTCCCAGCAAAGGCTGACATGGTGGGCGATTGGGTGCTCGTGCATCCGTTCGATGGCTTGGAGACCTTCAAATTTTGGAGAGGTTGGGATGAAGAGCACAGATCCTTGCAAAGGCAGAAGCGAGGCTCCAAGCGCAAAGCTGGCGCCAAAGCTGGGGCATCCAGCAAACGAAGGGCGGGCCCCAGGGACAATGCAAGATCGCGTTCGCAACCTGCAGCTGGTGCTGACCAGGACACAGAGCAGCACGATCCGGCTGTGGATGAGCTTGAGCCTGAGCTTGAAGAGGTCACAATTTTCGCTGCTGATGCAATGGGAGAGGAAGAGCTGGAGGACGAGATTCTGATGTTTGGTCATGACGATGACTTGCGCGATGAGGGAAGGGAAGCTCAGATTCTGGATGACATTTTGTTTTCTTTAGATGCTGAGAATATTGAGGAGTTTGATCAAGGCTGGGGTCTTCAAGATGAAACGGCAGACGTCCCTGCTCATGACACTGGAGCACCTGACCGTGGTGGTGCTCCAGCTCAGGAAGTCCGCGAACCTGTGGAGCCCGTGGAGGAGTTGCCTCCTAGGGCGAATCTTCGAGTCCGCCACGAGGACGTGGAGCCGCCAGCAGACGCAGCAGATGCAGCAGCTGCAGTGTCACGGCACAGACGGCCACGTGCTGAGGCCCATGGAGCCGCGTTGCCGGACATCAGTGTTTCTTTTGGGGAGCATGGCGATATCCGGTTCAATGCTCTGTCCCAAAGTTTCATTGCAGTGTGCAAGTGCAGGGACCGCCTGCATGGTGATTGTCGCAGAAGCCGAACCTGTCAGCCTGCCAAGTCTATCACTGACCGCACAGGTGGTCAGGGTAGACCCATTGGGTTGTTGGCCGCATGGCTGGAAAGAGGGTCACAGCACGACTCAGACAGCAAGCACAAGCTTGACATCAAGAACATCACCCGGGAGGATCGAATACGAGCTCGGGCAAACTTCGAAGCTTGCCCAGGCTCTCGAGATGTGCTTGTTTTTGAAAGGGCCTTGCGTCCAGGAGAGCCGCAAGAGGCTTTCTCCGTGCCCTAGCCGCCGTCCTAACTGGCCCATCCGGTCTTGGGCAATAGCCCAGCAGGCCCAGCGCAATCGACCCAGCGGTAGAGTAGAGTAGAGTAGAGTAGAGTCCGGTAGAGAGCGTAGGAAGATCATGGAGTCATATATCAGAATGTTGCTTGTCAGCTCGTCCAACCTGAGCCTTAACAGTTTAAGTCTTATATCTTAAGTTTCAAAGTCTAAGTCTAAGTCTAAGTCTTAGTCTTAGTCATTTTGTCTTAGTCTTAGTCATAGTCTTAGTCTTTCTCAGTCTTAGTCTTAGTGAAAGAGTCTAAGTCTGAGTCTAGGTCTAAGGCTAAGTCAGTCTAAGTCGAGTCTAGTCAGTCACTAGTCTAGTCTAGTCTAAGAGCCTAAAGTCTGTACTAAGCCCTAAGGCCCTAAGCCTAAGCCTCCAAGCCTTCACGCCTCTATAATATCTATAAGACTGTAATTTCTCAGCCTAAGCCCTATAATCCGATAATAAGCCATGCCAGCTTCGCCTGCCAAACCAAGCCTTAGCCTTAGCCTAAGCAGCAGCCGGCTTAGCCCATAAAGCCTCCCAGCTAAAGGTGCTTTCGTCCTGGTCCCCTTACCCCAGGCCCTAAACCCTCAGCCCTGAGCCTGAGCCCTTAGCCTCCGCCTGGCCGCTGTAGCCTTCGTCACACCTCCTAACCCAGCATTAGGTGCAAGCTGCAAGCTGTACCTCCAACTCTTGTGTCTTACGTCTTACATATCGTGCGTCGTACGCATGGCATTGTCGCAACCGTAGCCGTAGCCCTGTAGGCAGTGTTCGCTGCTTTAAGCCAACTTTAAGACTTTAAGCCTTGTTCCGCAAGTATTGTGCCCAATCTATCGCCGGAGCCTTTAAATTGCTAGCTGCCAGCTAGACAGAGTAGTAATTTGTTGACAATGCAACAAAGAGGTACTGTTCGTCATATGTGTGTAAATTTGGAAATCTAAATGCTGTGCCGCGGGGGAGATGCTGGCCTGGGGCCTGAGGATATTGGACATCCTTTTGCTGAGACGGTGTCTGTGCTTGAAAACCTGAATTCAACAGCCGTTGCATGGTGTTTCCTTCCATAGGGCCACAGGGTTGGATTGTCTTTCAGACCTGTCGGTTTTCGAATCGTTCGAGGGTCCTGAGTCCAGAGTCTCGTTAGCGGCTGCTAGCGGCTATTGGTGGGTGGTGTCTAGGTCGGTCCAGTCAGTCTGGTCCAGTTTCTGCAAAAGAAAATAAATACAGTCCCACCGCCCAGCAGCACCTGAAAATGGTAGCTTCATCCTGGTCCTAGTCCTAGTCACCCTAGTCACCCTACTTGGAAGGGCAGCGGACTTAGTAAGTAGGGTTATAAGTAGGGTAAGTAGGGTTATTTAGGGTACTTATAACTCTACTTCCAACCTACTTGCTAAGTCCCCTGCCCTTCCAAGTAGTCCTAATCGGTTCTAATCCTTATGCCTTCTGCCTGCAGGCTTTACATTGTCTTCATGAAGAAGAGCGTCTACAAGCCAGATGATGTGGAACGCTTCAAGAAAGCTGTGCAGGCAGGAATTGTTGCTTTGCTTGACTTCGGTTGGCTATGGTCGCTATGGCTGTATTGCGGCTAGCTAGCAGCTAGCTAGATAGTAATGAGTAATTATTAATACTAATATATATTAGTAGTATATAATAAACTGTAGTGACGTATAGTGACTATAGTGATAATATAGTGTGGCTCTATGGCCGCCTGCCAAATCTATCAAGCACTGTAAAGATTTTGATATCTACTAAGTACTAACAGTTAGTAAATTGCTAAATTGCGAAATTCAAATGAAATGGCTTAGAAAAGATAGACGTGGACTTGGAGGTTGCAGTTGAGCAGGATTTCGTCTTGATGTTCGGCTATGATGATGTTTATGACTATGCCATGCCTATCCTATGCCACCTATGCGGGCCTATGGGCCTATAACTATGCCTGATTGTGACCTAATAGGACCTAATAAACAAAGACATATAGTATAGGCCTGGAGTGGACTTGGTTACAAACTCTACATCCCGATTGATTCGAGGTAGTTTAGTTTTGCCAGCTTTAACAACTCTGGAATTTGGAGGCTGCGAGTCTGGAGCGTTGGCCTTGCCTGTTCGGTTAATATAGATACCTGACCACAGGTGGGAGTCCGTCCGCCATTCCAAGGTTCTGTCAGCTTCTGCATGGTGTCGCACGTCTTTCGGCCTCCCTTATAGGCACTATAGGCTAAGCTAGGCTTGAACTGACACTCACTTCCAGCAACAGTGCAAGCTTAGGCTTAGGCCCAGGCCCAGGCTTTCCACAGGATTCCAAAGCGACAGTCAGTGATCAGCAAATGCCACAATTCAAGATTTCAGCTGCTACAGCCACTCAGGTTTTCAACACCAAAGAAGTCAGAGCACGTTGGAATGGTTTGTTGTTCCAACCTTTCTGAGTGCAAGGTCAATTGAATGCTATCGCTAATTGTGTCAAAACTACACTATACTATACTATACTATACTATACTATACTAGTCACTACTCCTATCATATATACCGGCTGAAAACCATCGTTTTCACACTTCCTGGCTTTTGTCAGTCCTCGCTTTAGGTTTTTGGCCCCAACAAGGATGACCACCATAGCCAGATTTGGAACCCACTTTCACCCTTCTGGCTTCTGTTACATGGCATCGAATGAAGCCTTGAAGGCCATCAACGAGCACCAAAAGGCAGAAGGTCCGCGCAAGATCCGGGAGCTGTTGCGGCCAGATGATGTGCGTGTGCGACAGTACTTGAATGAGAAGGAGCAGAAGGAGGCCATTTCAGTTTCCGGGGTTTCAAGGATTTCTGATGTCAAATTTTCCAATGGTGCATTGGTCATTAGTGAGTGTCACTAAAGGAGTGGTGAGTGGTACACTGGTACAACTAGCTAACTAGCCTGCATTTGGTAGCACATTTCAGGTCTGCACAATGCGCTACTAGTCGACATGCAGCTCAGCGTAGGTTCCAGGTCACTCCTGTAGTCAAAGTAGTCCTATGGTCCTCTAATATGGATTGGAGGTTTCGAGTTTTAGCGTCTCTGTCTTAATCGTGTTCTCCTAGTGGTCCTAGTGTGTCGATATTATGCTAACTGCTAACCCGTCTCAATGAGCCACCAGACCTGTTGTGGTTTGTGGTTGGCACGGCTGGGGCCGGGGTTTAGGCAGTCATGTAGTTAATGTAGAATGTAGTTAAGGCCAGTGTGGGCTGTCGGATATATGGTGAAGGGGGGGTGCTGGATTAGGGTGCAAGTGGTGTCGGAAATTGCAGTATAGCATAGAATAGTGACTAGTGAATAGTGAACAGGAAAGAAGTGATGGTGTGGTTTCCAAAAGTGACAGAGTGCTTGCTTTTAGGGCCAGGGCTTAGGTTAGGGCTAGGGCGGTTAGGGCCTTCAGGAATGCAAGTAAGGCAGTGTAAGGAGGACTTTGCCGACAGTGTTGACACTGTGGCGTGCGACATTGAGATAGTGTCGCTGTAGGTTGTAGGTGGGTGGGGCTGGGCGGCGGGAGGGTGGGCGGGTCTAGGGTTGGCATTCCTGGCAGGGGGACACCTCTTCTGATAGTGTTGCGAGGGGCAGGTGCGCGTAGGTGGCGACACTGGGATAGTGCCCATTCTAATTCTAAGGATTCTAGGGTCTTTACGGGCTTGGGGCTGTGGGACTTATCACGGTCAGGAAGTTTAGGTAAAGTTTAGAGTCTAGAGTTCAGGTTTACGAAGTTTAAGGTGCATGTTTTTCATAAGCCGCACTACTACGCTAGCAGCACTTACGAAGAAGCAAGTGTTGCTTTCATGTCCTTAGCCTTAGCCCTTAGCCTTATAGCCTTATAAGTGTTTAGTGAACTTTAGTGTCAAGCCCACCGACAGCTCGTATAGATGTGCTCTAGAGTCTACAGTCCAATCCAATAGCTCTTATGAAGAAGAAAGATTTTGTTAAGTGTCCCACCCAATCATTTAGTAAAGTAGTTTTTGGGGCGGGCGAAGCGGGCGACACATTTAGTAAAGTAGTTTTGGGGGCGGGCGAAGCGGGCGACACATTTAGTAAAGTAGTTTTTGGGGCGGGCGAATCGGGCGACACATTTAGTAAAGTAGTTTTTGGGGCGGGCGAAGCGGGCGACACATTTAGTAAAGTAGATTTGGGGGCGGGCGAAGCGGGCGACACATTTAGTAAAGTAGTTTTTGGGGCGGGCGAAGCGGGCGACACATTCAGTAAAGTAGTTTTGGGGGCGGGCGAAGCGGGCGACACATTTAGTAATGTAGTTTTTGGGGCGGGCGAAGCGGGCGACACATTTAGTAAAGTAGTTTTTGGGGCGGGGGAAGCGGGCGACACATTTAGTAAAGTAGTTTTTGGGGCGGGCGAAGCGGGCGACACACTTAAAGTAGTTTTGGGGGCGGGCGAAGCGGGCGACACATTTAGTAAAGTAGTTTTGGGGGCGGGCGAAGCGGGCGACACATTTAGTAAAGTAGCTTTTGGGGCGGGCGAAGTGGGCGACACATTTAGTAAAGTAGTTTTTGGGGCGGGCGAAGCGGGCGACACATTTAGTAAAGTAGCTTTTGGGGCGGGCGAAGCGGGCGACGCATTTAGTAAAGTAGTTTTTGGGGCGGGCGAAGCGGGCGACACATTTAGTAAAGTAGTTTTTGGGGGCGGGCGAATCGGGCGACACATTTAGTAAAGTAGTTTTTGGGGCGGGCGAAGCGGGCGACACATTTAGTAAAGTAGTTTTTGGGGCGGGCGAAGCAAGCGACATATTTAGTAAAATAGCTTTTGGGGCGGGCGAAGGCGAAGCGGGCCACACATTTAGTAAAGTAGTTTTTGGGGCGGGCGAAGCAGGCGACAAATTTAATAAAGTAGCTTTTGGGGCGGGGGAAGCGGGCGACACATTTAGTCAAGTAGTTTTTGGGGCGGGCGAAGCGGGCGACGCAGTTAGTAAAGTAGTTATTGGGGCGGGCGAAGCGGGCGACACATTTAGTGAAGTAGTTTTTGGGGCGGGCGAAGCGGGCGACACATTTAGTGAAGTAGTTTTTGGGGCGGGCGAAGCGGGCGACACATTTAGTAAAGTAGCTTTAATTTTGGGGCGGGCAAATCGGGCGACGCATTTAGTAAAGTAGTTTTTGGGGCGGGCGAAGCGGGCGACACATTTAGTAAAGTAGTTTTTGGGGCGGGCGAAGCGGGCGACACATTTAGTAAAGTAGTTTTTGGGGCGGGCGAAGCGGGCGACACATTTAGTACTGTAGTTTTTGGGGCGGGCGAAGCGGGCGACACATTTAGTAAAGTAGTTTTGGGGGCGGGCGAAGCGGGCGACACATTTAGTAAAGTAGTTTTTGGGGCGGGCGAAGCGGGCGACACATTTAGTAAAGCAGTTTTGGGGGCGGGCGAAGCGGGCGACACATTTAGTCAAGTAGTTTTTGGGGCGGGCGAATCGGGCGACACATTTAGTAAAGTAGTTTTTGGGGCGGGCGAAGCGGGCGACACATTTAGTAAAGTAGTTTTTGGGGCGGGCGAAGCGGGCGACACGTTTAGTGAAGTAGTTTTTGGGGCGGGCGAAGCGGGCGACGCATTTAGTAAAGTAGTTCTTAATTTTGGGGCGGGCGAAGCGGGCGACACATTTAGTAAAGTAGTTTTGGGGGCGGGCGAAGCGGGCGACACATTTAGTAAAGTAGTTTTTGGGGCGGGCGAATCGGGCGACACATTTATAAAGTAGTTTTTGGGGCGGGCGAAGCGGGCGACACATTTAGTAAAGTAGTTCTGGGGGCGGGCGAAGCGGGCGACACATTTAGTAAAGTAGCTTTGGGGGCGGGCGAAGCAAGCGACACATTTAGTAAAGTAGTTTTTGGGGCGGGCGAAGCGGGCGACACATTTAGTAAAGTAGTTTTTGGGGCGGACACACTTAAAGTAGTTTTGGGGGCGGGCGAATCGGGCGACACATTTAGTAAAGTAGTTTTTGGGGCGGGCATCCCCCCTGTCTTAATAAATGCAGGATAGGGGGGGGTACATAAATGCAGGAAGGTGTTTTCTACATTATCAGGTCTGGGGGTTGGGCAGGGGGGGTCAAGGGGTTTAGGGTATTGGAGCAGAAAGCCATGACAAGCCATGCAGGGTCCGGCGGGTGGGGGTTCGGTTGGAATTTGGGCAGACGCATGCAAGAGGCAAAGGGTACAGCAGAGAGAGTGAGAGAGAGAGAGAGAGAGAGAGAGAGAGAGAGAGAGAGAGAGAGAGAAAGAAACAGAGAGCGAGAGAGAGAGAGAGAGAGAGAGTGCCATTCAGCAGTGGATGTGATCGCTCCTGGCTGCCACACTCGCTGTTGCTCCAGGGGCAAGTGGCCCAACATGTATGCGCTCGGTGTCGATGCCAGACAAAGCGTGACAGCGCAGCTGAATGGCACCTACTTTGCACACCCATGCACACCCCACACTCGTAGCAGCCGTAGCCGTAGCAGCACCTAGCAGCGCACCCCAGCAGGGCCGGGGGGGGGAACGGGTTCCGAGATGGTAGGTCTGCAAGAATTCTGAACCCACCAGAAGTAGGGTTTCGGGGTTTAGGGTTTAGCGTTGAGGAGTTTAGGGTTCAGGGTGTAGGGTTTCGGGCTTTAGGGTTGAGGAGTTTAGGGTTCAGGGTGTAGGGTTTGGGGCTTTAGGGTTTAGGGTTGAGGAGTTTAGGGTTCAGGGTGTAGGGTTTGGGGCTTTAGGGTTTAGGGTTGAGGAGTTTAGGGTTCAGGGTGTAGGGTTTCGGGCCTTAGGGTTTAGCGTTGAGGAGTTTAGGGTTCAGGGTGTAGGGTTCCGGGGTTTAGGGTTTAGCGTTGAGGAGTGTAGGGTTCAGGGTGTAGGGTTTCGGGGTTTAGGGTTTAGGGTTGAGGAGTTTAGGGTTCAGGGTGTAGGGTTTCGGGCTTTAGGGTTTAGGGTTGAGGAGTTTAGGGTTCAGGGTGTAGGGTTTCGGGCCTTGGGGTTTAGGGTTGAGGAGTTTAGGGTTCAGTATTCGGGTTTATAAGGTTGAGGACGAGCGTAAGCAACCCCGCCAGAGACGAGCATCATGAGCATCAGCCGGGCCTGGGCTGGAATAGAAAATCCTACATTTACAGATCACATGGCCCGAGGGGTGTGGAAAATGTAGTCTGCATTTTCCTCCCCCCCCATGGTTAAGTCAGGGGGGATGGGCGGGCGAAGCTGGGCTGGGGGGGCTGGGCTGGGCGGGCTGGGGCTGGGCTGGGGGGCTGCGGCTGGGCTGGTCCTGCGCGGCCCTTCGCGGGGCCTGGGGTGAGGCCTGCGCAGGGCCGCGCACAGGGGCCGCGCACGGGGTCGCACACCTGGCGCGAGCCCGCGCACGGGCTCGCGCCGGGGGGGTCTGGCCCCTCTACGGGCCTCCGCGGGAGCCCCGGGAGCCTCTCTGGGGCAGGTAAAAATAGAGGAAAAATAGCAAAAAAATATGAAAAAAAAACAAAAAAAATACAAAAAAAAAGCAAAATGACTGGAAAATATGAAAAAAATAGCAAAAAAATGTGAATCACTCGAAAAATACAAAAAAATGAGAAAAAAAAACAAAAAAATACATTTCGGCTTAGCAATCAGAAAAGCAAAGAACAAATCAAGAAACAAAAAAAATACATTGAAAATACAAAAAAAATATGCGACAAAGAAGGTGTTCAGGACGGAATACAAATGAACATACAAAAAAAAAAGGTAGTCAAAAAGCATTCCCCAGAATAAACAAAACACAATACCAGACAAAAACCTTTAGGCAATCCAATGACATGCAGGGCCGGGTTCGCGCCCTTCCACCCCCTCTCTGCCCCTCCCTTCAGATGTTGGGCCGGGCTAAAGCTCTGGGGCACCTCATTCCGCTTGTAGCTTGTTTTCTGTCGGTTGCAGATATTTGCATATTCATGTGTTATTTAATTTTGATGATGCGGTGGTATGGTAAGATACTACATATTCCTGTATCTTTAATTTATGTTCATGAAGGTGCCGGGCTAACGGGCTACCCAATTGTCTGCCCATTGTGTGCCCCATGCAACAGCTAATAAGCTAATAACTCGTCAGTATACTCTGTGATCTTTGGTTTTGCTTTGGACACGTTACTGGTAACCGTTACCGTTAGATTCCGTTAGATTCACATTGATTAGATTCGATTAGACAAGACGCAATTAGAACTTGAGGAAGATGTCTGATGTAAATTTACAAATTACGAATTGCATGAGTGTGGGGCTACTGACTATTGCAACATGCCCTTTGTCGGCTTGTTTCCTCAGTGGAGGGTGATCTACAAGCCAAAATGTAGGTTCGGTGTCTTCAGAATACAATCTACTATACAGACAGCATAAGAATCGTTAGAGTGTTAGAGAAGCCACGAGTCTATCATGTGTCTATAGTCTAATAGCTGCAGTATATTCAACAAACCCCTGAAGGCCCAACGCGGCGAAGCAGACGACCCTTGGCCATGGCATGCCAAGTGGGTGCAGGAGAGCATGAAGCTGCGGGACAAGTTGGAGGCGTCCAATAAGTTCAGCCCCTGGACCTCACGGGCCGACTTTCGCGGAGAAGGGTTGACCCGAACACCACGGGTGCTGGACATGATCGACTTGGTTTGCATTGGGGCTATGAAAACTCCCAAGCCCAAGCCCCAGGCAAAGCAGAAGGCCAGGAAGGCACCTGTGGCACCCATGGATTTCGGCGAGGTGAAGGAAAAGCTTGCCGATGTGTTCATCGATGTGTCACAAGGGCACTCCCGCAACAACACCACGTGCGCATCCGGCAAGCACAAAGGGATCACCCCAGTTGTCACAACATCTTCGGAGATTTACAGTTTCGGCTTGGATCGGGTGCTCAGCCCACTTGAGATGCTGTTGCTCCATGGGCACTCCGCAGAGGTGGACGTCAGCTCCATGACTTGGCCCCAAGTGAAGAAGCTGGCAGGTGAAGGCATGGCTATCTACTCGGTGGGCTCCATCATTTGGAGCTTGTTTCTCACCCGGCAGTTTACGATGAAGTGAACAGGTCACGGTGAGGTTGCTCTTAAGACTTAAACTCAGACTCAAGTCTTAGTCTTAGAGTCTTAGACTCTTAGAGTCTTAGGCTGTCTTAGTCTTAGTTTTAGTCTTAGACTTGACTTAGACTTAGTGACTTAAACTTAGTGGCGGCATTGATGATGTGAGTGACCACCACCATGACACACTATGCATATGTCAGTGACTATGAACAAAGACATGTGGGGGATTGCTTCACAGCTTATGTCAAATGCAGGTCATATGGGCACGGGACAGAACGATTTAGTAAACTTAGTTTAGTAGGCTTAGTAGGTTTAGTTTAGTAGTTAGTTAATAGTAAGTAGTGCAATATATTGTACTCACACATCACATCGTATGGTGTGCAGCAATATGTTATGGTATGTTGTGGCATGGTGAGGAATTTTCTGTTACAGTGCTATGCCATATGGCTGCTATGGTCTGGTATGCTATGGCCACGGCTATGGCTATGGTATGGTTAGGTTAATAACTATGGTCTGGTTTGGCATGGTATAGTATGGTACTGCTCTAATTACTATAGCCACTATAGTAATATAGTAATAGTAGCTAACATACTATAGCATAGTGGATTCATGGCAACAGCTAGTAGAGTCTACTTAGTAGAGTTAGTAGAGATAGCAGAGTGCGCTAGAGTCACTAGAGTCGAGTCACTAGAGTCACTAGAGTCACTAGAATATATCAGAATAGATTGAATCGAGTAGAGAAGTAGGAGTCGAGTCGAGTCCGAGTGGAGTAAAGTAGAGTGTCGAGTGTAGCATTTTACAATGTAGTGCAATGTTTGAAATCTAGCAGCTCGCAGCCGGCAGATAGCTGAAGATAGCCGTGGGGCCATGGGGCTTAAGGCTTAGGGCTTAGGCTTCAAGACTTGTCGTTCACGTGGCAGAGGGGAGGAGCATTATGCCATCATCATTATGCTAGCTGCTAGCTACTGCTAGCTGCTATACTACTTTACTACTAATACTATACTATACTTTCAATACAGTCATTAGGCGCCAGCGCCTGTCCATGAAGGTTGAAGCTGTGAAGCAATTGAGCAGGCTAGACTCTCATCGATTGTGTGGCCACAAGGCAGAGTCCAGACAGTGTCTTTGGGTTGGCTTGCTCAGTGACTTTAGGTGGCTGGCAGAGGGCACAGACTTCAGGCTGGCATTCATGGGCAGATTCTGGATTACACACTCCTTTACTTTAATCGAAAGCTTTGTTGTTTCATGCAATCTGGATTGGTGAAGTGACCTCGCAGCCTCCTTCAGTCTGAAATGGCGTGTTTTTTCAGTTTAGCGGATATGCCTTCACTTTAGGGAGGTGCCCAAGACATCTTGGTGTCCTTGGTTTGAAGTCTACGAAGAATCAGGGCCCGTTTTCGGATTGACACGGTTCCACCAAACAGAACATTATTGCTCTATCACCGGCCCCCTCTCCTATCCGAGGCCCTACAGACATTTCAATCTTGCAGCTGGTGGGCGTGAGCAATCTGAAATTCTGGTCCAATGTGCTCGGCATTGTGCTCCTACAATCCTACAAGATTCCCAAATATGCAGGTCATCCCTGAACTCGAAAATACTGTTCAGCAGCCCGACAGCCGACCTTCCGTTGGATACGTGCCGGGTAGATAGGGAGCAGGCATCTCAGAATTCCGTTTGTCAGTCCGTTTGAGTTAGAGTCAGAGGGCCCCATAGATGCTACACAGCCATAAAGCCATACTGTTTAAGTACCTACTATGATAGATTGACGCGGACGTGGAGTTCAAATAGCTTGATTCCATCGAACCTAGTCGGTTACTTGTTGCTGGTCAAAGGTCCCAGCCCTGGCCATGCAAGGCAGCCGGGGCTGTTGTGCAGAGCGGAACAGCAAGCTGGGCACGTGAGGCTTGAGAAAGTCTTGCAATCCTGACTCGGTTCAAGGCCCTAGGCCCTAGGCTAGGCGGCTACTCCCTAGGCCCTAGACCCTAGGCTTTAGACTTATTAGGCTATAGGCCCATTAAGTCATTAGGCCTTAGGTCCGCAGGCCCCTAAACCCCTAGGTGCTGAGCATTGACCATCCCCACATTCCATAATGTCGAAATTATCCGGACCTCCAGGCTGTAGTACACCATGGGACCTGTATAGTCATTTAATTATATAATTGCTTGACAGACGATGCGACTAGCTCGAGGACCCCTTGCATTCGGCTTTAGACTTTAGACTTTAGACTTTAGAACTTTAGTTTTTTTAGATGTTAGGCTCCACGGGCCAAGCCCCGAATTTTTGTACAACCCTCTAAGTCTTGCTTAGGGTAGTTAGGGTAGTTTGGTGAGTGTTCCTGTTGTAGTGATTGTAGTGCTTTCAAGCTTTTGGTCTTATGTATGCTGTATACTACATTCCTAGGTCCTAGACTCCTAGACATTGGACTACACTCTCTCAACCCTGCTAAATCCGATCCATGGGCTTTCTCACATAGTTGAAGTTTGCCTAACGTGTCACGAGTCCCTGCCTTCCTGATTGACCGCGGTGCAATCTCCGATGGCTACCATGGTTGGGGGGCTTGCGGGGGTCCTGTACAAATCGGATGTTCGTTTTTGTGTCAGTGTAAGTTTAAGTCTTATTTATAAATTCTACATATATACATATATACATATATATATATATATATCAACCACTCCACAAAGCGCAATTACCTTTGGCTGTTCTGCATTTATAGATTCCATCCAGACTAGACTGCTTTCACCTAGCAACTATTTTTGTTCGGTTGTTATTCCAAAACACACCTTCCTACCAATTTGTTGGGAAAAGGCCCACCCTCCCCCACTCGCCCCGGCCTTCTCACCCTCCCGGCATCAAAGTTTGACTAGACTCTAGTCACTCTAGACTCTAGTCCTAGACTAGACTCCAGACGTCATAAGGCCCCCTGCAGGCACCCAATTATGGTGCAACATTTCCGATTCATTAGACAGTGCCAGACAATGCGTTTGTGCAAGAATTCGGCGTCTTTTGGGCCTCCACACATGACCTGCTGCACATAGGTTGAATGAGCAGGGGATCAGAGACTTGTGTCGGTAGAAGTGCCAGCCGTATTTAGATTTTAGATATAGATTGAAAATTATTTACTTTACATACATTGGCATACATATGTGTATATATATATATGTACATAGAGGTTTGTATGTGTACATACATGTATATGTATATGTATATGTATATGTATATGTATATGTATATGTATATGTATATGTATATGTATATGTATATGTATATGTATATGTATATGTATATATACAGATATTATTTTGGCATACTTTCAATTCTAACTTCAACGGTGCAGCAGCTGTGGTGTTGGAGGTTGGCCAAAGCCGGGACACAGTTGGTTTAGATTTGCAATAACATGTTGCAGAAGGTGTGCAAGACACTTTGCTGCACACATCGAAAGTGGACAGCAATACGGCTTTGCTTGTGTTTGCACGCGTGTGCACTCAGAGGTCCTGATCGTGATGTGGTTGTGTGATTGAGTTACGAGTAACTAAAAAACTAACTAACTAAGTAAGTCCTAACTAAGTAACTAACTAACTAACTCACTGGCTAAGTATCTAACTCACCAATTAATTAGCTAACTAACTAACCACTTGGTGAACTACCTGATTTATTCTTTAAATTTAGTTCAGTTATTTAATTACTTAATAATTTGTTATTACTTGGCGAGCTAGCTAGCTAAGTAACTGCTTACCTAATTAACTACCTAACTAACTACTTAACTAACTAAGGAAGTAACTAACTACCTACCCAGCCTGCCAACGAACTCGCTAAGTAATTGAACAACTACTAGCTCGCTAACTAATGGACGGTCGAGTGTAGTGGTTACATAATCTGACCTACTTAACCGTCAGATAATTACTTAATTAATTGTCCAAAGAATGATATACTACTTGCTAGCTAACTACTAATTAGTAACTAAGTAATAACGAGTAATTAGTTGTTGCTACTTATTTACTAAAATTTACTAATAGTGAAATGACTCAAGGCAGTCAGCTTGAGTGCCACGACTTGATGCACTTGCATCGGGGTCTTCAAGGGCAGTATGTTGCTACTTGCTAAGGCTGCTAAGTTTTGCCAGCTGCTAGCCGTTCGGCCGTCAGGTTTCTAGGGTTCTAAAATTCTAGGGTCCAGTCAGTGTAGTCTAGGAGTTTAGGTCTAGGTAGTCTAGGTTTAGGTTTTAGGCGTCTGAAGTGCCGGTCCCCAGCTGACAAGATGCCCAGCACTCATGAGCTTGTTGTGCATCCGTGCCATTTTCTCTGGAAGTTTTCCGGGTTTTACAATCCTTTGTCCTTGCTGTGCGGGTTCACCCTTGTGCCGAACCGCGCCTTCGATCAGTCATGCCGCCGCAAACCAAGCCTCAGGGTCGCAAGGCCGGGGCAGTGAATGAGGGAACTTCTTCAAATCGTCGAGAGACAGCTTACTTGGAAGGGCAGGGGACTTAGTAAGTAGGTTTTAAGTAGGGTTATAATTGGGGTAACTCCATTTAGGGTACTTATAACTCTACTTATAATCTACTTACTAAGTCCCCTGCCCTTCCAAGTAGCAGCTAAGTTCATTCTAGATTCTAGATTCTAGCATTCTAGAGTCTAGAACCTAGACCTAGAACTCTAGACTCCAAACATCTGAAGATTCTAAGCCAGGACGGGTAATTATTTTGTTCTTCTGGGCTTGCTACTCAATGATTTCTGAGGCTTGCGAGATAGTAACAATCGGCTTACAAGCTACAAATTACGGATGACTGCTCACCACTTGTCACGTGTTATTGCGTGTTAATCTGTTGATAATGCCATCGCCATTGATTGTCAGAGAACGATGATCCTCTTCAATTTCTGCTCGACTATAGACTATAGACTCTCTCTAGAATAGAATCTTTAGAATGTCATACAGGCTTATTGTCTGTGGGTGTTGAGTTTTGATCCCAAATGCAAGGATTGGCGAGGTCCTGCTGTAAGTTTTCGTCCTGTGTAACACGTGAAATGTGAAGGCCGCCCGAGCTGCGGCAGCGGAGGAGCAGACAGAGCGTGCCCTGGCTGTTGTGCCGGCCAAGCGGCAGAAGAAAGCGCCACCACAGCAGATGGTCGAGATTGTCGTGCGAATCTGCTTCAAGTGCGGAGCTTCCGATCAGGACAGCTCTATCGTCAGATCACCAGATGTGAAGTCAACACTTGTTGGTTTTGTGTTGTGTTTTCAGGCGGCTCACTAAATTCTAGGGCCCAGGGGTGAGTTCCCTAGCCGTAGCCACCGTAGCCCTGGCCACAGCTTCAATCGAGTTCAAAATATAGAATATATATACACACATATAATATAAGATATTTATATATAATATAGTACATACATTATGATACAATACATATATATATATATATAAGCTACAATATATGTATTATATGTATGTATATATATATATATGAAGATATATATATATATATATACACACTTTTATAAGTCCTGGGTTAGTTTTGATGCTGAAATCATTATCCTAGGTTTCGAATTCATAAATAAAAGTTGAGAAGACTCGGAGTCTTTAGCGCAGGGTTTAGGCCAGAAATCAGGTTTGAAGTGTGCAATCCAGCAGTGCAAAAACTATGTGCCTTGCGCCTGGGTGCCAAACCCCTTCCAGCTGTGTTGATGTTAATTATGTTAATTGTCGCGATTGAGCTGCGCTATTTGTGCCTTGTCCAGTTAGGAGCCCGGATGTAGGACAATGTAGGACCTAGGACTCCAGCCTTGCTGTGTTGGCACGGATCTGCAAGAACAGTGCCCAAAGCTCCAATATGGTCCTGGGGGCGTAGGCCCACAGGCATAGCTGCATAGCTTAGGCTTTGACAGAGGTTGACTCCCCATATGTGTGATTTGCAGGACGTGACCCATGCGGATGTTGACGGCTGCGGCAACCCGGTGACGGACGCTTGCTTGCTGTGTGTCAACACCCTCACGAAAGGGTGGCCGAATGTTTCGTGGAAGTGTTCCTGTGGGGAGTACCTGGGCTGAAAGCAGTAGTAAGTTGTAACTACAATAAGTGTCTTTAATTATTTTAACTAGTAACCATTATAAGTCATAAACCGTAATCAATGCGCTAGGTCCTAGGTCCAAGAATCATTCTATCCGTCTATATCCAATGCAATAGGTCCGGCCCAGAAGGATTTAACGAGTCGGCCCGTGTAGTGCAGGACCATGTGCGACTATAGTGACTATAGGACTAGGACATAGGAACTCAAGAAAAATTTAATTTCCGGTAGGGCACTTTGTCAGGAATGCAAATGAGGAAATTGATGACAGCGAAACCTGAAAAGTGTTAAATTGCAGCACTTGCAAGTTAGTTTGTATCGTATTGTTCGCTCGCTCGTTTATATGCCGATATGCAAAGCCTGTAACTGAAGCTGTTTTAAAGTGTTTTTAAGGTATGTGCAAGCAAGTCTTCATGATCTGATTGATCAGGTACCATGAGAACCCCGCCTACCATGACCAGTTCGACACCGCCCGGGACATCGAGGCTGGCGAGAAGGAGCCAGACTTTGCCCCTGCTGGGGGCGTGCTTGAGCTGGATGGCCGTGGCACAGAAGTGTACACGGAAGCAGCTTTGTTGACAGAAGCAGAGGTCACGAAGTTGACCGGGGCCACGCCTCAGGCACTCAAGATGGCTGGTGTGAGTGCCAGCGAGTTGGCTCTTGTCCGCAACGAGCAGGGTGCTCAGCTGAGAAGCTCGAAGATGTATTTGATGAGCCTCGAAGGCATGGAGTGTGGCACGATCCACAGCCTAAGGCGCATCAAGATGTTCTCAGAGATCTACATCAGCAAGCAGACGCATCTGTTGTCACCCGCAAAGCAGCTTACAGCGGAGCAGCCGATGGCCGTGATGACCGCCCAGTATGAGCAAATGCTGCTGGCCCTCCCCAACGGCATCAAATGCTCTACGAGGTTCCAGCTGGAGACACTGGCCGCTCTCAGAGACAAAGCAGATGCCGTTCAGGCCGGGCGCGAGCTTCAAGAGCAGCTCGGAGTATCAGACTTAGGTGGTGCAGGTCCCATTGCCATAGCCGCCTCATCCGTAGCCGAACTCTTGAGTATGATTGACTACTAGCTGCTATTCGCAGCCTGTCAATGCGGCGTAGTTTTGAATGCAAACTCTGAGTGTGAGTATAGGAAAGGAGCAAAATAGACATACTGGGGCGAGGGGGTGCGGTGCGGGGGTCGGGGGGGGGTGGGGTGGGGGGGCAACAACTGGCAGGATTGTGCCCGCGACGAAATTGTCCCAAATTATGTGTTTGAGGTGATGGCCCCTCCCCGCCATATTTGGCTCGGATTAAGACTATGACTATGACTAGTGACTAGTGACTAGGACGATTCGGACAAGGTCGATATGTTCTAAGTTACAATGACTACAGGAGTTTGTCGTTCCTTTATGATTTTATGTCACTAGGGCACTAGGGCTCGGGTGATGTGCTGACTGCACCAGGTTGTAAGGTGTTACTCTTATGTTCTTGCCCAAGCAAACGGTTATTGTTTGCTACTTTTTATTGCGCTTCTTATAAGGACTTAGATTCCAGGTATAAAAAGCCCGTTCTTGTACGGCAGGGTCCTTTAGATTTAGATATTGGCTCTTGAGCAATTCTGTTTGAGCCTTGGCAAATGATATGAACTCAGGCAGGAGGCCACCCAAGTTGCAAGCGGCGGTGCAGCCGCCCCCAAGGCCAGGATCGTGGCTCCGGCTTCTTCAGTGCAGTCCTACGGTGCCGCTGCGTCGACAAGCGGCAAAGGCAAAGGCAAGTCCAAGGGCGAGAAGCAGTCGAAGAAGCCAAAGAAGGGTGAAGCTGATCGAGGAAGCGAAGCGGGTTCCCAAGTCTTCAGCTACGACGAGGCGGGAGGCACTGCGGGGATTCTCGCATCTTTGGACGAAGACATGCAGGACGTGGCCAAGGCGACAAGGCACTATCCCAAGTCCATCCCCGCATGCTTGGCGAACTTGGACATCGACAGGGTCCTGAATGGGGAACTGTTGGGACGTTCTTTGGCCAAGGCCCGTATTGTATGAAACAGATGTGTCCTTGTAAACTGTAAGCGCCGTAGGCCGTAGGCCGTAGGCTCAAAGACCTGATTATCGAGCATTATCATAGCTAAAAGGCAGAACTGAGGCCCTTGGCGGTGTTCCCTGGCCCTACCTACCCCATTCTTATGTTTTATGCTTGTCCAGTCGTGGTGCTACACTGCTAGACTGCTGCTAGACTCTAGACAGCCTGTTGTTCGGAGTTTAAATGCACGAGTCAAGCCGAACGTCTAGGACCTAGGAGTCTAGTCAGAGTCTAGTCTAGAGTCAAGAGTCTGGATTCTAGAGAGTCTAGAGTCTAGAGTCTGGCTAATTGGAACCGACAGGGCTCATGAGAATCGTGTCTAGAGGACTTTAGGCTTTAGGCCTGGGATTGGTCTCTAAGGCTTAAGGTTGCAGTCTTTTGAAGCCTTTTGCTATTGATTGGTCTTGGATGAGTCTTGATTCCTATTGTATGCCATGCCCCCCAATTGGTCTTGGAAGAGCCCGGTTGCATTTCACACGGTTGGTCTTGGATGAATTGTGTTGAGTCTCACACCCATGTCGGTCTTGGATGAGTCGGGTTGTATGTCATGACCCCCAGTGTCGCACCGCTCTCGGTCTTGCACGGGTGCTGTTGTATGTCGAGTCCGGCCTAGAACTTGGGAGGTGGGATTTGGGCCCTTGGGGCGAAAGGGCTTGCTGTTTAGGAGTTTAGGGCTAAAGTTTAAGTTTAGGGGTATCTTGATTTTTCCAGTGTTACAATGCCCTACAGTGCCTACAGTCTTGGAACACCGCTGTGTTGCGGAAGGGCTGGACGAGTTGGACAGTTAGACTAACAGTTAGACGTGCTCTTTCATAAGCCATAAGCCATAAGCTTAACAGAACATAGTCAATATAGTTAGTCAATTAGTTCTTGTGTTGTCTGATTCTGTTTGCTATATCTACAATGAATCTACAATCATCGACAATCTGGAACATCTTTTGCAATGTGCTGCTTCAAGGGATCAATGTTTCACGGTCTTTGACTGAAACGGTTTTGGGGTGTTGCAGCCTTGTGTCTTAAGGCTCCCATGGCCCGTGTCACGGCGCAGTCTGCAAATGGTGTTTTCGGTTTCTTCCTCATGCTAGAAGCTGCTAGAAGAGTTGAATTCAGCTCAATCTAGGTAGTTAACTGTTTACAGCTAGTTTGCGTGTATAGTATCGTGTACAGTGTGTAGTAGTTTAGTATACTATAATGTAGTCACAATCGTATACCAGTTTGTCAGCTCGTGTACGAGTGTAAAAGAGCTGTGAAACGATTAGCCGCGAGTGGTAAGCGCTTGGCACGTTTTGTCATTTGCGAGTTTGGGAAAGAGAGATGGCAGCTTAAGCCTGTGTGTCATGATATTGCTATGCTATGCATGTGCCATGCACTGGGCAGGCGAAGGAACTTCTGAGCCAGCCCAAGCTGACGGACACCAAAGAGGGGATCCTGCCTAAGCAGCGGATCGAGGACTGTGAGCAGGCGGCCGCACTTGCTTCAAAGGGTGCCCTCACACTCAGCAAGAGAGACCTCATGCTGAATGTGAAGAAGCTAGTGAACAAGAAGAAGACTTTGCCGTTGAACCTTCGGATGGAGCTTTGTGTGAGGCAGGTCCACGACCTCTTCAAGCAGCTTGCAGGTGAGCTTCCCAAGGGTGAGAACGAAAGCAATGACGATGTTTGGGAGAAGCTGATGAGCAGCTTGGTCGTGTGGCAGGCTTTCACCCCGGATGGGGAATCGGAAGCATTCGATCCCTTGCAGCCATCCTTCGCATCCTTGGCAGCTAGCATTCACGATGAGTTGGTTGTGGAGTCCGCAGATGACACCGAAACCGACAGTGTGCATGAGCAAACGTGGGAGGCACCCCCCTAAAGTCCTAGTCCTAGTCACAGTCCTAAAGTCCTAAAGTGCCCTAAGCCCTAAGCCTCAAATGTCGCAAATTTCTGAAATCCTGGTCCTAGCTTAGCAGGCTTAGCTGCTTAGCTTAGTTACTTAGTTAGTTAGCCGCGCAAATACTTTGGTGCACGTGCAAACTTTGACATGCCCCAAAAACCTTGAAGTAGTTCTTGAACGACCTTAACGGCCTTGGCATTCAGAGATGCTTTGAGCCCTACGGCCTGGGGCTGCCACGACCATGATTCCAAAGTCCCAGAATGTCCTAGAATCCTAGAACATTTTGGGTTTTTAGGGTTTAGGGCTAGGGTTTGGGGCGTTTAGGGGAAGCTGTCCTGGTGTGACGTTGCAAGCCAGTTGCAAAGTGTTTCGACTCTCACGCTGAAGGCTCCTACTCGAGGGTTTAGGACGGAGTTTAGGTTAGGTTAGGGTTAGGTTAGGACTAGGTGACTAGGGTGACGAGGGCACTAGGGCTAGGGTTTAGGTTTTAGGGCCTTTGAGGAAGCTGTCCTGGCATGACGTTGCAAGCCATTTGCAAAAGGTTTCGACTCTCATGCTTTACGAGTGGCTACTAAACTACATACTAACTACTGACTAACTGACTAGCTACTACTACTACTACTACTACTACTACTACTACTACTACTACTACTACTACTACTGCTACTGCTACTGCTACTGCTACTGCTACTGCTACTGCTACTGCTACTGCTACTGCTACTGCTACTGCTACTGCTACTGCTACTGCTACTGCTACTGCTACTGCTACTTCTACTACTATTATTGCTGCTACTACTATTCTACTACTACTACTACTACTAGTACTACTCCTATTCCTACTACTAGCAGTCATACTCTACGATCTTTACTGCTATCACTTCTGCTACTGCTACTGTGCTGCTACTGCTGCTGCTGCTGCTACTGCTACTGCTACTGCTACTGGCTGCTGCTGCTGCTGTTGCTGCTATTACTACTAATGCCTACTCCTACTACTACTACAGCAACAACTACTCCTACTACTAGTACTACTACTACTACTACTACTACTGCTACTACTACTACTACTACTGTGGCTACTACTACTACTACTACTACTACTACTACTACTACTAGCCTGGAAGGAAGGACACAAAAGAGCACTCTGATCACCTTTAAGCGAACAATAACCTGAACGTGCTGAGTGTCCTTTCAACCGGCTCCTACTACTACTACTACTACTACTACTACTACTACTACCACTACTACTACTACTACTTCTAGTACTAGTTACTAGTTAGTAGTACCACGAGTACTGCTGCTACTGCTGCTTTTTCTCTTCCTGCTGGTGCTATTACTATTGACTATTGATACTGTTGCTGATGGAAGTCATGGTGAAGCTTGGGGTCTAATTAAGTTGTTTAGAATTTAGACGGTATCCACACAGCGATCAATTGCACCAGAACCGCATGCTCACTAGGCCAAGCCGCAAGGCCACAACCTGAATGCTGTACGTTCCGCTACACTGACTCTACACGTAAGTCGTTTTACACTCCAGCCAGTGGGGTGTCGTCGTAGTGCTCTTGCAGTTGCAACAGAAGGTTAGCTTGTGTTTGCTGTTATCCAATCCGGAAACATGGTGACACAATAAATTGAAGTCCCAGGCCTAAGGCTTAAGGCTGAAAGGCCTCGTCGTAACACAAAAGTGCTCTGCAGAGTGGTAAGAGTGCAAATGTAGATGGAATAATCTAAGACTGTTGCTTCGCTTGCAGATGTTCTCCAAGCACTACTTCGATGCGGTGGGCAACAACGTGTTCTACTCCCAGCTCGCCAAGGCCAACCACGAAAGTGTGAAGAGTTCGTTGTTGCTCAAGTTTTGCGAGGGCATGATTGAGCAAGCGTTGGCCATTCCGATTGCGGACGCAGAGGCCCCGAAAGGATCTGAGAACCTTGTGAACAACTTCAAGTCCTTGTTGCGGGTCTGTCGATGCCTGGTGGCGTTGATCGTCCCCGAGCATAATTACATGGACACGACAACGGACGACGCTGTGTTTCTCAGCTCCTTGGGAGACAATGACGACAATGGCATGTCAGGCGAGGCAGCTTTGTTTGTGAAGCCCATTCTTGGGGCCTTGAACTCCAGCGACTTCTGGTGCCAGCAGACGGATGCCGTGGTGTGCCATGGGGCTTCCGCTGAGCAGTTCGCGCCGATGCTGAATGAGCTTGTGACGTTCAATACGGACAAGAAAGACAGCCCAGAGATCGACGTCTGGTTTGTCAAGGCAGTCCATGAGTATCCCAAGCTGCAAGATGCTTTCCGCTCAGGTGCTTTGGACGTGTTGCAGGATCTCCTGGCCGCACGGGTGAAGTGCATCCTGCCTGCTGTCATGGCCGCTGGTCTGGAGCAGCTCGACGTGGCAAAGGTGCCTGTCTTGGATGGTGCGCTGAAGCTGGTGGCCGGGAAGAGCTCCAGCCTCACGGACTTGCAGCTTCGCTTTCGAAAATGGCAAGAAGGTTTGGCCGGGGACTTGGCCAGCATGAGGCTGGGTGCGAAGGCCAAGGACTATCTCAAGGACCTGAGCGCTGTGGATTTCAATGTCTTGGCTGAGATGCTTACCCAGATTGAAGGGCAAGAGCTGCCCTCAGACGTCCTGAAGGTCTTGCAGGAGTTGTCCGAGCAGATGCTGCTGAAGTTCGCAGATCAGGCACCGGGCTGGGTGTTGCTTCTTTCGTTTGAGTCTGAGAGGATTCTAGGATTCTAGGAGTCTGGGGCTTAGGCTTAGGGTCCTGGGGCCGAAGACCCGAGGGATTTGTGAAGTGGATTTGATTAGCCTCCTGGATTCTCAACAGACGACGACACTACGACACTCACTAATCTCACTAATCATTAATCCTTCTTTAATCATTAATCACTAATCATAGTGATAGTAAGTACTAATCACTAATCATAGTAATCATTGTTCTTGTAAATTCTAGGGTCTATGGCGGTCTATGGTTCCGAAAGACACTGCCCTCGAGTCTAGACGGTGGGCACTTGACGCAGAAAGTGTTGAGTAGCAGCGATAGCTGAGCCTGTCAGTGTTAGCCCTTAGCCTTAGCCATGAACCTGAAAGCCAGGGTACAAGATGTAAGAAATATACACCGGTTTATAAGCATAGAGGCGTAGGTTTAAGGCTTCAGGCTAATGGCTTAAAGCAAAACTTTAGCGGCTTGGGTTTGGGACTCAGCAGGTTTAAGAATGATGGGGCTAAGGACGGTGGGCAATTCAAAAAACGTGGAACCGGGCAGAGTGTTGGTCGGCCGACCGTTGTGGATAGAAACTTCAAGCCGAAGCTTTGGCGTTGACAGGTTTTGGCCGCTAGTCGCTAGTCAGGCAGCCTGGTTAGGACTGGATCGCTATGATCGCTGTTGTGTTGCTTTATGTTCTGATGTGTGGAATTGTGGAAGAACAAGGCGTTATTTTTCCTGCTGCCGTACATCCCTTTGCAGAACACAACTAGCTTCAGTGGCACACTCTTTACCCCTCAAAGTCCTAGGTCCTAGAGTCCTCGAATTTGTGAACTCTTAAACCCTAGGCCCTAGGACGCTTCAACTATAAAGCCCTAGCCGCCCATGCCCTAGCCTTAAGCCTTAACCTTTATCCAACTTTATCCCAAGATTCGAAACCTTGGGTCAACATATAACATATAGATGCCATACCCCCAAAGTCTATTGTCGCTTAGCCGCTTAGCCGCAAAGCCTGAAGCTATTACAGCCGCAACATCTAGTTACTAGTTACTTAACTCTAGTTAGTTAGAGTCTAGTTGCAGATGGTGGTATGTTTACCGAGTAAGTAGTTGAGTTGATGTCTCGTTTATGTATCTGGTAAGCAACTCTGGTTTTGCTTGTGTTGCTGAGGCTCCCCAATAAATATATGGTTATGGTGAGCAGCAGCTGGGTTAGTCGGTTAGTAGAACAAATAATTGCAAGTAATTGCCGCAGCAGAAAATTGAAATCATCAGAATCAGAGGTATTCTACACAGGCCTTTCACCGTGAATTCTGAAACCCTCTGGCCCTATGGTTCCATGGAGCCTACTCTTTACACTTGAAGCACTGTGGAAAGCGGCCCCCCCTTTGCAGCAGATCGATTTTCCTGATGCCAGTGTCCGGTCGAGTGTAGCTGGTCGTGTTCAGTTCTGTTTGGATCTGTGCTTGGACGAATTGAGGGCCCTAGGCCCCTAGGCCCTGGGGTTTAGGATTCGGGCTTCCCAAATCAAAGGAGTTGAAAAAATTGAGCAGCAACGGTGTGGCATCAATGTTCATAAGTTGCTTCTTCAGTTGGGAAATCACGGCAGTTATTCATGGAGTCATGGAGAGGTGTGCGTGTGTGTGTGTGTGTGTGTGTCTCTGTGTCTGTGTTTTTTCCCTTTCGACAGCTGGGTGGCAAGGATTTGCTTGGGACGTAGCAGTGCTTGTGAGCTCGGGGACCTTCCGGAGAGGCCGTCAGTGACGACTTCGTCTTGGATGCCACTGCCGCCAAAGTCTTGCCGATGCTGGTCACCCTTGCCTACAAGAACTCCGAGCAGGCGAGCCAGAAGTACATGGAGAACCAGGTGAGCTTCTTGAAGGTGTACGGCAACTTCCGCAAGGCCTTGGCGAAGTACGTGAAACTCGGCCGCAGCGTGAAGGAGTGTGTCGAGAAAGACGACAGCTGTGCCGCCATGAAGGATGTGCTCAAGCATGTTCTTCAGCTGCACAAGGCAGCCGAGAAGTGCAAGGAGGGCAGGCCCGAGGAGACTGCCGAGGGCGAGGGCACCATCTTTCGCATCACGTTGGATCGCGATATGGTCGTGTTTCCGGATAGCATCCGTGATGCGATCGGTTTGCAGGTGGCAGTGTGGGCAAAGGACTTGACGGAGCTGCGGAAGGCTACAGCGGCGGATTTCAACTCGTTGTATGAGAACAACTCGGACAAGAGCTGGAAGATGAAGCTCTCGACAGAGTCTTCTTTTGAGCAGGTCAAGGCAGTGGCAAGTGCCATGCTCAGCAAAATCAACGGGCCCGGTGTCGTCAAGGCCATTCAGCAGTTCGACCAGGCCGGCTTATTTCCAATCGCGGTTCATTTTGTTGGGCTTGTTGGGCTTAGCCTCGCTGGCCTAGCCTAGCCTAGCCGCTTAGCCGTAGCCTAGCTTCAAGCAATGAGCCTGTAAGCCTTACACTTACTAAGCCTTACACTGTAAGCCTGCAACTTTAACCGTTAACCGTAAGCCCTAAGCCCTAAGCATAGGCCCAAACCCGAAGCCCAAGGCCTAAGACCTAAGCCCAAAACCTTCGCTTAAACCCCTGAGCAGTGCAAGCCTTCGGGCTTTAAGCCGGAAGCCAGAAGCCTTAGCCTTAGTCATAATTTAGAAGTAATCGCAGATTCGGACATCAGGCCCGCTAGACTCCGGTAGATTCTAGATCCCAAGACCCCCGGTCCCGGACCCAGTCACGGGTAGGACGAGTGACGAGAGTACCAGGTAAGCAAGATTTAAGCCGTTTAATCTGTTGGTATAATGAGTATAATGAACAATGATATGCAAATACCAAGCCCTATGTCCTTCGGCCGAATCTTTTGAAATCTATGTATGTCGAGTGTTTAGATTTTCGCGCATAGTCATAGTCTAGGACTAGGAGTCTAGGCCTGTGTGAGGCGGCTGCCAAGCTATTTGCGCTATTGGCCTGTGGCAGCTAATGTCGTGATTCGTACATGATAGCTGCCTTCCAACTACTGGCCTTCCATCCAGGTGTTCTTGCCACCGGTTCGCGAAGTGCAGAAGCTTCTCAATGGCTTGCCCTATGACGAGCTCAAGGAGAGCCCCACCACGATCATGAATGCTGCCGAGGCGGTCCTCGGACGCTTGCGATTGTTCAAGCTGGAGAGCTGTTGCTTGGAGGCATTCCGGCTGATGAAGCAGGCGGATAGCATCAAGAGAATCGTTCGTCGAGAGTGGGCGGCTGAAGTCAGCTCACGGCGTATCAAAGAGGATGACATCCTCCCGCAGTTAGTGACAGAGATTCAGAAGCTGTTGAACTCTACGCCAGCAGCAAAGTAGGACCCTTCTCCTTTTCGGCAAAGCTGAAAGTGTGACTGGTCTGTGTGGGTCATGGGGACTCTCAAGATCAAGGTCTGTTTAAGCCTTTATGCAACCCGATGGCCGTGCGAATTGTACGTGGTCTGGTAGGTCTTGGTAGGTTTAAACCGCTAAGAGTTTAAGCTAAGGCTTTTAAGGTTTGTGTTAGGTCTTAGGTCTTAGGGTCCTAGGGCCTAGGGCTGAGGGTTTTGCTTACAAACGGAATAACATGGTTGAGGTTCGAGGTTATAGTTATAGATAGAGCTTTAGGTTAGAAGCTGCCCCCACTCTGTAATAGTGGTATAATAGGAATATAATAGGGCCCTAATATAATATTAATACAATCCGTATGGTCACTATTACAGGGTGGAGGCAGCTTCTAAGCTTTAGGACTTTAGGGTTTAGGAAAACAGGACCCTAAACTACAAACCCTAGGCCCTAGACTCCCTAGACTCAGACCTGAGACTTAAACCCGGACTTTCGGCTCAGGCCCTAAATCGGCTGATTGTCTAAGAGTATTGGAAGCTTTCTGTCGTTTTCGGGCGACAATGCAAATCCGAATTTAGGACGGAATTGGGGCCATGCGTCACTGGGTTGCATTTGATTCTCCGTTGTGTCTTCGAGCTTCATTCGTGGCGAAGCTGGAGCCTTTAGGGCTGGCCGTTGAAGGCCCTGCCCGCATCAAGGGACTCACGAGGTCCAATCCAGATTCCAGATCATGTGTCAGGCTGCAGCGGCGCCAAGGAAAAAATGCGAAACTCCGGACCCGCACCGCATTCAAGACTTTGGCAGTTTGGTGTCGTGACAGTCTGAGTCTTTCTGGGCCTGACAGTTTGAGAGTGAGAGTCCGAAGATTCATCACCGAATGTATTGCCGACCAGGCCTGGTGGGGTTCGGGACAGTGTGGGGATTGAGTGTGATTACGGAGCGACACATTGACAGATACATACTGAAGTCATACTGAACATACGACCTACTGTGGGTGAGCCCTAGTGGCCCTTTTCCCTAGTGACGCTAGTGGGTCGGTTAGTGTTAGTCAGTCATGATTGGTTAATGATTCATGATTAATTGAATCCTTTCGGCGATTCCAATGCAGTGCATAATAATCATAACAGTCATAACAGTCTCTTTGAATACGGCAAACGCAAACGAGCAGTGGTGCTTCATGACCACGAGTGCTGAGGAAGACCTCCGATGTGAGAGCACAAATCCCAAAATCGTGTTAGTCTTAGTCTTAGTCTTAAACTTGAACCCATGAACTTGTATACCCTGGGCCCTACTCGTAACCGTTATAACCCTAGGCCCTAGGCTCTGAGGCTCTGAACCCTCTGCGCCCAACTCTGCTTTTCAGTTGTGCTTCCGCTTCCAAACTACAAGCTGCTATTGTGCGACACACAAGCCCTAAGCCATATGGAAATTCAGCAGATAGGGTACCTTATTGAGGAATTTTCCTTTGAATATGAATAAGGATCTTAAGTCCTATTATCCCATTATTTAGGCTGTTTATGTTTTCTATTACATAGGGCATAGGGTCCCGTATTTTCTGAAAACCCCATATATGCTAACATATGCCATCGGCGCATGACCTTCTAGGTTGAGGTGGTGGAGGAGTTCCAGGTGAAAACTTTGGGGCATTAGAAAATCTTGAAAGTGTGATGCTTCGCCCTCACTGATTTCAGGATTCTATTCTATGGGCTTCACACTGCCATGTAAGTGCAATGTAGAGTCTCGAAAAACTAGGAACTAGAATCCAGAGGTCAGGAACGCAATAAGCAACCCTGTGCCAACTTTTTAAACATACAGTAACTATTAGTACAGTAATTAGTTACTAGTTGTTTAGTAGGACTTCAACAGACTCAGAGGAATTTGTTATCCGTTGTTTTTGCTAACTTCGGTTGGGTGTTTGCGAAAGGTTTGAAGATTGTTTTTAATGTAAGTTAATAAAAAGGAGCTCTGTGTACCACCTGTTGGTGTTTTCTTTGCTGTGTGTGTTATGTGTTTTTTTGTTTTTTTTTCCATTGTTTTTTGTTGATTTTGAACCCTTGTGGTTTTGTTGCATTTGTGTTGCGGTTTTTGTTCGTTCGTTTTTGTTGTTTTTTTTTGTTTTTTGGACGTGGTTGGTTTTGTTGATTGTTTTTTTGTTTGTTCTTTTTTTATATTTTATTTGTTTCTTTTTCACAAAATTAATTATTTGCTGATTTCCAATAGGTTACAGGTATGTCGTTGTCATAACTCTAGGTGCAGTGCCACCAGCAGGGCCTCAAGTCTCCAGCTTGTGATTGCCGCAGCCTTTTAAGCCTCACTCTTCCCAGCTCTCTTTTCCTCCTCTCCTCCCTCAGGACTGTCCGGGGAGGGTGCGGGTCGCAGCGCGTCGCTTCAGTAGAGCTTTCCAGAGTGAGTGCACTTGAGTTCGTGTGCTGGTAGCCCTTTCCTGAAAGCCGCCTGGACAACAGCCGTTGGCTTGAGCAGTGCTCCTCTTCCTTGTGTCAAGGATGCTGCCCAGGGGCAGCGCCCCGGAGGGCGACTTCAACGACCAGGTTAGTAACCTCTGGTCGTCCATACCACGCCGAGCTGGTGCTCGTCAGCCGTGGGAATCAGCTTCATGGTTTGCGCGTAATGCAAGCTGGCCCTGGGAGCTGTCAGTGACTCGCCCCGCCTCCGTGGGCCCCGTGCCAGTGTTGCACGAGTCAAGCCTGATGCTCAAGCGGAAAGCTTCCGCTAGCACCCAGCCGCTAAAGCGGGAGACACGGCCTTCGCACTTAAGGTCTGCTCCCGTCGTACAGCGTACGAAGGCGACCGCCGCGACAGCGCGGTTTTCAAACTGACGGCCTTGGTAAAAGCCTGGCCAGAGGCCTTCGAGATCGTCTCACAGTGTGCCGACGAGGCCGGTTGCGTCGACCTGGACGAGCTCGACTTCAGCATCGAGGCAGCGCTCAGCTACAAGGCCACCAATACAGTGGTTCGCCGCCTCAACTCTCTCAGCAATTTTGTCCAGTGGGCAAACTCCCAAGACCCGGTGGTGGTGCCCTTCCCAGTGTCCGAGCGTGCCACTTGGCGCTACATCCAGTGGATGATGAGAAATGGGAAAGGGGCTAGCAGCCCCTCGAGCCTGATTCAGAGTCTGAACTGGTGCTCGGGAGTCTTCGGTCTGTCCTTCGAGTCGGAGGTGACCAGCTCCCGTATCGTGGGCCTTTGTAAGAGCACGGAAGCCAGCGCGCCTCCGCCGAAACGGGCCCCCGCCCTCAAGGCCTCAGAGGTGGCCACCCTTGAGCGCATCGCGCTGTCTGGCTCTGTGTACGACAGTGTCGTGTCTGGGGGCTTGTTGTTCATGCTCTTCGCATGCGCCCGCGCCAGTGACGCGGCCCGAGTTGCCTCTTTCTCGGTCGAGCTCCCAGAGGACCCCTGCGCCACAGTGTGGATGCAGGCGAACGTGCACAAAGCGAAAACCGCCGTAGGGGCTAGAAGCCGCCTACTGCTCCCGCTGGTAGCCCCGGTGGTTTTCTTCGAAGAGTCGTGGGTGAGTCAGTGGCTCGCAACCTCAGCTCCAGCGGAGAAATCCCGCTCGGGTCAGTGATCCCTGCCTTCACATCGGATGGTGATCTAGCAGATCGCCCGATGAACTCTCAAGAAATAACCTCCTGGCTGCGCAGCGCGCTGTCGAACGCCGGCTGCGAAGACGCAGAGCGCCTTAGCAGTCACAGTCTCAAAGCGACGTGCCTCACATGGGCCTCGCAGGCTGGCGTCAACCTGGATCTGCGCAGGCTCCTCGCCCACCATGTCCACGACAGTGCTCGGAGCACTGAGACGTACAGCCGTAACGTGCTCATCCCCGCAGCGCGGGCTCTGGAGGAAGTTCTCATTGCCATCAGAGATGGCGACTTCCTTCCCGACCAGCCGCTCGGGAAACAGTTCGCGCTGCCTAGCAGCCAGCTTAACCTGAGGCGAGAGAACCTTAGCAAGGTTTCTCACAGGAAAACCTCCTCTGGCTCGGCACCCCCAGTGGGGGTGGAAGCCCTGAAGGTTTCGCAACAACAGGAGCTCAGCGACACAGAAGACAGTGCCAGTGACACTGACAGAGAAGACGAGTTCGTCGCCGAGCCCGAGGTAGAGGAGCACCCTCGCCTCAGAAGGGAGGTGCAGTGCACTCTCCCAGACTGGGCCTTTTCGTGGTGTCATCTTGCCAGTGGCAAGCTCCACGCGAGCCGCGGCGAGAATGCCAAGAGGCTTCTCTGCGGTCGCTGTTTGAATGAAAAGTATAAGAGTTGCGAAGTTCGCGAACTCGCACCGGGCCGACCGCACTGCAAGACTTGCTGGAGCAGCAAGTCTTTCGATGCAGAGTGAAAAGAGAGCGAGTTCATGTGCCTGTCTGTCCTAGTAGGGTCCCGCAGTCTGCACAGTGTTTGCGTCTCTCTCTCTTTGTTATCTTCTCTTGCCCTGCAGGACGATGGCGAACCTCGTCGACAGTGTCGCGGAATTCTCCAGCAGAGCTGGACAACTCCTAGGAGCCGCCGAGTCGGCGAAGCTCCTTGCGGCAGACATCCGCACTTTCGGCACGCTCGCGTACAGCGTCGCCGACCAACCCGACCGCATCAGCGATGCGAAGTTTGAAGAACTCATCAAGAAGGTCTTCGGGGCGGCAGAGCCGACCTTAGGCACCAAGGCCGCAGCGCGGCGCCTGGCCTTCGAAAGCCTCACCTTCAGTATCCAGGATCTGAAGATGAGGGTCGAGGGTGACAGCGTCACCCCCAAGAGCTTGCCCCTGCACGAGCGCGAGGAGCGCCGAGCCGCGCAAGTCGCGCGCCTCCGGGGCGTCGTCATCGAAGGTGACTACGACCCCGCGCACAGCCTCGTGGACAAGGCCGCGCTCATGCTGCAGGACGGCATCGTCCGTTACATCCCACCGTCGCAGTGCGTCAGCCGGGATGCCGAGATCGCCTCAGTGAGGCGTGACAAGGACTTCCTCTCCCTAGAGTCTGGGGAGATCACAGTAAAGAAAAAGGAGCACAGCGTGCACGTAGAGATCGGCAATGAGCTAAAGCTCACGCAGGCGCTCACGCGCAGAGGTCTCGCGCTCGACAGGGTCGGCGTCTTGGATTTCACAATTCACGAGAGACTCGTGAGACAGTTCTTCTCCGTCCTGAACCGGCCAGCGCCGCCGGGGATGGAGCGCGGCAACAGTTGGCACGTAGTACGGGCCGACAAAGAACTGTGGACGCTGCTCGCGCGAGAGTGTCGCAAGGGTTGCAAACCGGACAAGGATGGTAAGAGGCCACTAGATTCTCTAGTAGAGAACATGTGGTCCGATCCGATTGTCACGCTGCACCTGCTCCCCTCGCCAGTGGCGGACAGGGGTCGCAAGGGCAAGGGCCGCAGCTCCACGCGCAGCGAAGAAGACCGCAGTCGTAGCACGACCGGCAAAGGCAAGAAAGGCGGCAAGAAAGGCCGCGGAAAGGGCAAGGGCAAGCGCCACGAGAGCGCAGACTGCTCCAGGCCGCCGAGCATGCCCAAAGAGCTTCGCCACTTGAACAGCGTTTCAAAGTCAGGCAAGCGCCTCTGCTACGGCTTCAACCTGCAGTGCGGGTGCGACCTTGAGACCTCCGGATCCCCCAAGCAGTGCGACAGGGGGTTGCATCAGTGCATGAGCTGCGGCAGCACCGACCACGGAGCCGCAGATTGCCCCAAGAATGCAGGGGCCGCCTGACTAGGCACCCCTGCCCTGAGCGCGGCAGAGCCGCAACAGCCCTCGGCCACTGGGCCTGCAGCTCCTTGCCCAGCGCTGGGCCTTTCCGCCACCGCTCCACGCTCAGGGCATCGAGCCCTGACCCTCCTGCCTCGGCACCGCCGCTGCACCCGCCTGCAACAAGTAAGCCAGGACGTGCCACAGCTGCGCCGTCGCTTGACACCGCGTCCGCGGCAAACGCCGCGCCTCCAGTGCTCATTTTGTCTGAACAGCACAGCGTGCCGGCAGACAACGCTCCGGCCGTTTCTCTCCCCGAGCCCGCTTTGCAAGCGACCCCTCGGCCGCCGCTGTTTGTGGAAGTTTTCTGCGGCCTCGGTCGCCTTAGTAAGGCAGCCATCGAGAAAGGCTTCTCGAATGTCGCCGTGGATCACAAGACCAAGGCCAGAGGCCTTAAGGTCCTTCAGCTCGACCTTTGCACGCAGTTGGGTCGCAACTTGCTGAGAGCAGTGCTCTCACACCAAGACCTGAGATGGGTCCACTGGGCCCCGCCGTGCGGCACCTTTAGCAGAGCTAGAGAGATTCCCAGGCCGGGAGCGCCGGGCCCTTTGCGCAGCGAATCTCGCCCAGCGGGCCTCAAAGGCCTCAAAGGAGCCGACGCAGCACGAGTTCGCAGCGCGAACAGCCTAGTCGCTTTCATGGCACAGTGTTGCCATTCCCTGTCCCAGCGCGGCGTTTGCTGGTCCATAGAAAATCCGGCTCGTAGCCTCCTCTGGAGGATGCCCTGCCTCAGAGAGGCCTTGCAGTCAGCTCACAGAGTAGAGTTTGACGCGTGCATGTTCGGAAGCATGCGCCGCAAGCGTACCGCAATCCTCTCCAATTTGGATTGGTTTGCCGGCCTAAGCAGGGACTGCGACGGAGGCCACAAGCACCTGCCGTGGGGCAGAGCCTCGGTGGATGGTTCCACAGTGTGGTCTACCTCCCTAGAAAGCGCCTACACCACTCAGCTGAGTTCGGTCTGGGTCTCCCTCGCGGCAGACCAATGTGCAGCAGCACTTCAGGCAGCGCCCCTGAGTCGCAAGCGGCAGACTTCAGTGACAAAGTCACCCTCCAAGGCCCCGCAGCGCGGTGCTTTCGAGGCTGGAAGACCCCCCAGAAGCTTCCACAGTCGTGGACTTGCTTCCCAAAAGGCTCTAGGCTCATCCAGTGGATTGAAGCCTCCCAGAAAGCCGTCATCGCCATCCCGCTGCAGCCTCTACACTGGGTGCGCAGAGCGCATCTGATAGATCACCCAGCCAGGGACATTGAGGCAGTGCCTCTATCCCTCAAGCGCGCCATCGCTGCCGAAGTGCACGAAGACACTGTCCTGCTGGCCAAGCGCCGCACGTTGGCATCGATGCATATATCTCGAACTTGCACAGAGTGCCAAGCCCTCGAGACCGGGGTACGTTCGTCGATTGATGCTCAGGTGAACAGCGTCACCAAGCCCAAGCAGACAGTAGCTTTAGCAAAGCTTCTGACCGAAATCGACTTCCCGGACAAGACGTTGGCCCAGCAGGTGCGGGAAGGTTTTCCCCTGCTTGGCTGGATACAACCCAGTGGGTTGTGGCCAGTGCAGATTCTGCCCCCTTCTCTAGACGAGAAGTCACTACTGGAAAACGCCCATAGCATAAGTATGCGCGGCGTTCGCAGCGCCCTGCGCCCCTCGCAGGACGGGGTCTCGGACAGGGTCTGGGAAAGCACGATAGAGGAAGGCCAGCAGGGCTGGCTTTCTTTGGAGGACTTCTCGCCAGAGCAACTGCACGAGACGATAGTATCGTCCCGCTTCGGCGTTGTGCAAAAGGGCAAAGTGCGCCCCATTGATAACTTCAAGAGCAGCTTTATCAACAGCTGCTGTGGGACCACTGAGAAGGTCCAAGTCGATAGCATCGACGAGCTCCTTGCCGTGTGCCTTGAGTGGCTGCGCCAGGGTGTCCCTGCAGAGCGGGCCCACCGCATTGTAGGCAGGACCTGGGACCTCAAGAGTGCCTACAAGCAGCTTGCAGTGCAGGCCGCACACAAGAAATTTGCGTGCATCGTCATGCTGGACCCACAGAGTGGGAAGGTGAAAATCGCCCACCTACATAGCGTGCCTTTCGGCGCAGTGGCCGCCGTGCACGCTTTCCTCCGCTGCAGCGAGGCGCTGAAAGCCATCGGCCGCGAAAAGCTTGCTTTGGTCATGACAAGCTTCTTTGACGACTTCACCGTTCTTACGCGCAGCGCGCATTCGAAACTCGTCACGTTGGCAGTGTCCAACCTTTTTCACAAGCTGGGATGGCAAGTAGCAACGGAGCCTAAAAAGAACGAAGACTTCAGCGAAGTCTTTGACGTGCTAGGCGTACGAGTGGACTTGTCTAAGCAGCACCTTGGAGAAATCTCAGTGAGCAACAAGCCGACCCGTGCAGCAGAGCTGGGGTTGGTCCTCAGCGAGGCCCTCGCCCGCGGCAGCATGTCCCCCTTGGAAGCGCAGAGCCTGCGCGGCAGGCTCATCTTCGCTGAGCAGCAAGCCTGGGGTCGCAACACTCGCATGGCAGTCATCTGCGTAGGCGACGTCCTTGGGGATGGACCAGAGCAAGTCCCCCTCACAGAGCAGCAATGCCAAGCCATGGCGTTCCTGCTGCAAAGAGTCGTGCACGGACCGCCCAGGACAGTGTCCATCCATGCGCGCAGGAAAGTCCACCTGTACATCGACGGGGCCTGCGAGTGGGAGACCCCGAGACTCGTGCCCAAGTGTGGCCTCGGAGCAGTGCTCATTGGAGAAGGCATCGCCTTCACCTGGGGGCTGCAGATTAGCAGCCCAAGTTACAGCCCAGTGGGCCGCCAGGGCACAGAAGCAGCAGCTCGTCTACGAGTGCGAACTGTTGCCCTACTTGCTCAGCCTTCAAATGTGGGCCAAGCATATAGCAGGCAGTGACCTGTTCGTCTGGATAGACAACGACGCAGCGCGTACCTCCTTGCACAAGGCCTTCACACGCAAAGTGGAAGGCGCAGCGATAGTCTTGCAAGCGGTGGACGTCGAAGAGTCCCTGCAGTGCAGGGCTGCTTTCTTTCGAGTCCCCACGGACAGCAACATAGCTGACGGCCCCAGCAGAGACTGGTGGGAAGAGACAGAGCGGCTAGGCGCAGCGCGCCAATACCTGCCGCCCAACGCAGTGTCGTTGGCATTGTCACTCGGCGCGGACTAGATGGGGGGTGAGTAAGGCTTCGAGTGCCTCAAGGGGGGTGAACCAGTCGTTCGCCTTACCATCGACCAGCGGTCGAGTTTTGGACTGAAATGCCAGTGGCATCGTTTCGTCAGTGCCCGAAGATCGGGCCCGAACTGACCCCCCATGTCCGCTAGGAGAAAAAAGAGAGTGTTTTGCACAGGGTTCCTCTGCAGCGCAGTTAGGGTTTCCCAAACGCGCGCTAACGGAAGTTTCGTTGGAAAATAAGCATCCATCATGCGTGCGTGAATGGGTTTTATTTTCCGCCGAAAGTGTAGACAAAGTTTGTCGAAAAAGGAAAACAGTGTTTTCACTTGTGTGTGAGTGACACTAGACAAACTTTGCCGTGCAGCTTTCGGCTTGGAGTTGGATCTGTGATCCAAAAAGTTTTTGTCCCACCCACCACACCCTGTATAGTATGCGGGGTCCGGGACACCGCTTCGGCAGCAGAGCTGCCAGGAGCAGCGCTCCTCTGTTTTCTCCCGCAGAGAGACGTCAGCACAGAGTGCGCTTTTGTACATAGGCCGTAGGCCGTGCAACTACAGAGTAGCAACTGGTAGCTGCAGTGACCCAGTAGGTCCTAGCATGTTTCACTGTATCTCCCCGTGGTACGGGTTATTCCCTGGTAGGGGGGGTGAACCAGTCGTTCGCCTTACCATCGACCAGCGGTCGAGTTTTGGACTGAAATGCCAGTGGCATCGTTTCGTCAGTGCCCGAAGATCGGGCCCGAACTGACCCCCCATGTCCGCTAGGAGAAAAAAGAGAGTGTTTTGCACAGGGTTCCTCTGCAGCGCAGTTAGGGTTCCCCAAACGCGCGCTAACGGAAGTTTCGTTGGAAAATACACACACACACACACACACACACACACACACACACACACACACACACACACACACACACACACACACACACACACACACACACACACACACACACACACACACACACACACACACACACACACACACACACACACACACACACACACACACACACACACACACACACACACACACACACACACACACACACACACACACACACACACACACACACACACACACACACACACACACACACACACACACACACACACACACACACACACACACACACACACACACACACACACACACACACACACACACACACACACACACACACACACACACACACACACACACACACACACACACACACACACACACACACACACACACACACACACACACACACACACACACACACACACACACACACACACACACACACACACACACACACACACACACACACACACACACACACACACACACACACACACACACACACACACACACACACACACACACACACACACACACACACACACACACACACACACACACACACACACACACACACACACACACACACACACACACACACACACACACACACACACACACACACACACACACACACACACACACACACACACACACACACACACACACACACACACACACACACCACACACCACACACCACACACCACACACCACACACACACACACCACACACCACACACACACACCACACACACACACACCCACACACACACACACACACACACACACACACCACACACACACACACACACACACACACACACACACACACACACACACACACACACACACACACACACACACACACACACACACACACACACACACACACACACACACACACACACACACACAGACACACCGACACACCGACACACCGACACACCGACACACACACACACACACACACACACACACACACAGACACACCGACACACTGCACCGGAAGTCTATCCGCACAGGACTTGTTTTCGTGCCCAGGGCACCCGATCACGTGTGTGGTTGGTCGGCAGCAGCATCAGCTGCAGAAAACAACAAGTTGCAGAGGCCGGGCGCGGCTATGTGTATGACTGTATATGCAGCAGCCCAGAAGGTGCCTAACAACTTCGTGTGTTACCCTAGCACGATAGCCTGGCCCCTGCAGTTGGGAGGTCGGACACGTCTATGCATTCCGGCTGCAGCAACACAAGTGTCTTCAGCAGAAGCTAGATCACAAGGCCTGTGTGTTATGTTGCATCAATGCAGAGCAGCCAAGCTACGTGGCAGAGACCACCAAGTTTATGCATGGATAAACCCCGGCAGCCTCGAAGCTAGAAAAGTTTATCCGCGAATATTTCCGGTATAGACGTAAGGCCTTAAAGCCCCCAAAATTTATTTATGGATAAACCTTAGCAACTTTTTAGCTCCGAAGGTTTATCCGTGCATAAACCTGGCCAACTACCCGAAGGGATGCCAGTGGACCTGTTGCCCCCAATTTCAGAGCTCCGGGAAGCTGCGGCGGCACCTGCATCGAGTCAGGATAACCACGGCCAGCAACCAACACAACCACTGCAACTGCACCACACTCGTCAGCCAAGGCAGAAGCCTCTGTGCACAGCCACCACAGCCGATGCTTTCCCAGCACCTGGGACCGCCAGACAGGAAAACCGCACCGAACCCACGGGCACAGCCAAGGACGGAACCGTCCGGGCTTTCACCCCTGGCGGTCCTGAAGCAGGCTTGTCAGAGGAACACCCAGAAACAACCATGGTGCTCTACGGCGGCACTCCTTCTGCAACCTCTCCATGCTTTTCGCCATGAGGTGCATCGTCGAGACCGAGGTTCGCAGGTCCTGGCAAAATGCTTTGTTTTGTGGGGGGGTGGGTTGTTGGCGATGCTTTGTTGGGATTATGCGTCCATCATGCGCGCGTGAATGGGTTTTATTTCCCGCCGAAAGTGTAGACAAAGTTTGTCGAAAAGGAAAACAGTGTTTTCTCTGTGTGTTGAGAACACTAGACAACACTTTGCCGTGCAGCTTTCGGCTTGAAGATAGGATCTGTGATCCTAAAAATTTTTCTAGTAGAGTAGCGGCGGGCTAGTAGCCCCTGATCTAAAGTGATTTTCTGGTAGAGTAGCGGTGGGCTAATTGCCCTTTTGATCCAAAGTGATCTCCTGGTAGAGTAGTGGTGGGCTAGTAGCCCCTCTGTCGGGCCGGTAGTTTCTGTAGTGCCATGGACGGTGCCGTAGCAGCGCTACTGGCAGGCAGGCAGCAGTGCTGCCCATGCCTCTCATCGAAGCTTCATGGCAGTGTCCCGAAGCTTGAGACCTTTATGCAGTTTACTCACTGTTTAGTAAGCAGTGCTGGCAATCTTGCTGCCGGTCGGGATCTTAGTGCAGTGTCCCGCTGTTCCTCTCGCGGGGCTCCACCAGTTTTGACAGCAGGGCTTCGGGCAGGTAGGCAGCAGTGCTGCCGTCGCTTCGCATATCTTTGCATCCTAAACCTCAGGGTAGCACCCTGAGGCCTGCTACTTTCATGCCTGCTTTGTGCCGTTTAGCACACAGTAATGGCGTTCAGCAGTGCTGCAGGCATGTTGGCAGGCAGCAGTGCTGCCCATGCCTGTCGTCCCACACTTGAGGGCAGTGCCATGGTTGGTCTAGGCCGTGCCCTTAATGTAGAGTCTGCATTACGTTGGCACCTTGGCCAAAGCTGGACGGGTTAGTAGCCCCCCCTTAGCTTCGTCAGTGACGCTGGTTCTGCAGTGCAGCTTCTGCAGGCGGCCGTGCTGCGAGTAACCCGGCAGCAGTGCTGCCGAGGCCTAGTATCATAAACCTCCGGTCAGTGCCCCGAGGCTACAGGTTCTTGTTTTGGTGCTGCAGGCAGAAGGCAGCAGTGCCGCCTACGCCTAGCATCCTAAACCCTAGGGCAGTGCCCCGCAGTTGAAGTCCCTGCAGGCTTCTGTAAACAGTGTCCTTGCAGCGGTGCTATTGGTGGTTCTGCAGTTCAGCTTCTGCATGCAGCAGTGCTGCAAGTAACCAGGCGGCAGTGCCGCCGATGCATAGCATTATAAACCTCAGGTCAGTGCCCCGAGGTTCCAGGTTCATGTTTTTGGTGTTGCAGGCCGGCAAGAGCGGCACTGCCTACGCCTCGCATCCCAACGCCCAGGGCAGCGCCCCGAGGTCTGAAGCCCCCTTCCCGGCATCTGCTGCTTTGTAATGGTGTCCCTGCAGCCGCGCTGTTGGTGGTTCTGCAGTGCAGCGTATGCATGCAGCAGTGCTGCGAGGAGGCAGGAGCAGTGATGCCGCTGCCTTGCGTCCTTAGCCTCAGGTCAGTGCCCCGAGGCTTCAGGTTCATCCGTTTAGTACTGCATGCACGCAGGCAGCAGCACTGCGTACGCCTCGCGTCCTAAACCCCAGGGCAGTGCCCCCGAGGTTTCCGCCTTGCAGGCATCTGCTGGTTAGACAAATGTGTCAACAGTATTGTGGCTGCCCATTGCCACTTCTGCGGCAGCGCCGTTGGAGGTCTTGAGTACAGGTTCTGCACGAGAAAGTGCTGCGAGCAGGCAGGCAGCAGTGCGGCCGATGCCTGGCATCCTAAGCCTCACGTCTGCACCCCGAGGCTCCAGGTTCTCATGCATTCTTCTCCTGTTGGGTGCACCTGCTGGCTTGTGCCTGTGGCAGTGCTGCAAGCACGCACAAGCAGCGCCGCGTGTGCTTGGCCCCCCCAGTGGGTAGGAAGATGACACGCTAAGTTACGGTGGAGGCTTAACCACGTCCTGGCCTGAGAAGGGCGCGTCAGAGAGAAAATGGAGGCCAGTGGCTACGCCTACCACAAGGATGGTAAAGACAAAGGCACGGGTAGTTTTGTTCGCACCCTCAGCGAAGGGAGTAAACACAGGAAAACGCAGCTTCGGCCTGCCAGTGGGAAAGCGCAGGCCCAGCGGCTGCTGCAGCCTCCACGTACGTCGTCGGCCCCGGTGCAATGCCACCTCCTAGCATCACTGTCCGGCAGAGCCATGGACAACGTAGGGCGCACGTGCAACCGGAGTCCATACTGGCACTGTAGCCTTGCAGTACTGGGGTTAGTAACCCTTTGGCCAGCGGCATGCACCGAGGCGTCTTCGGCAGGGCCGTGTCGCTTTGCTTTGTGCTCGCAGCGCAGTCTGCCAGATATCCTCGAGCAGGCCTTGCTAGAGGTATACAATCAAGAGGTAAGTCATCTCTTGTGGGTTGTGAGCAGTGCCACCCGCGTCGGTGCGGAGGACGTCAGTGACAATCACTCCGATCTCGCCGTTGACTGAGCTCTGGGAGGCCTCGGTGGGGTCTGTTGTCCGCCGTGTCTGCCTCACAGTGCAGGCAGGTAGTTTAAGGCCTAAAGTGCTCGTAAATGGTGTGCCTTTTGGTGTGAGGACCCGGTGCGAGTCCCTAAGGGCCCCTGCGAGCTGCTAAGGGCCCCCTGCCCGCCTCTTTTCTGTGGGCTCGCATTAGTAATGACGAGCTTCTGTGTTGCCTTAAGGCAGTGCCGTGCAGTGCACGCACAAGGCCCCGGAGCCCGAGCCCTTAATGCTAAGTTTGCATTGGCACCTTGGCCAAAGCTTGGCGTCGCTGGTATCCATTCGCTTCGTCAGTGACGCTAGCACGGACTCGGCAGTGCCGCTTGTCCCTCGATTCCTCCAGTGTGCTCAAGTGGATGTTCGTGAGGATGTCAGCATTAGGGGATAAGTTATCTCCTTTTTCGCAGTCATAAATATGCTGGATGTCAGCTGGGGGGCAGTGTCCCGAGGCTTGAGGCCGCCCTGCAGGCTTCTTTGTTTTCAGTAAACTGTGTTGTGAATGCTCCATGCCGTCAAGTTTTGGCGCGGACTGCTCCCGCAGGTCCTTCAGTGCACCTTCGGCAGGCAGCAGTGCTGGCGATGCCTCACTTCCTAAACCCCGGGGCAGTGCCTCGAGGAGTAGGGCCCTCCGCTTGATTCTTAGTGGTTAGTGCACTGTCTGCCAATGCTTGGTGTGGGTCCATGCTTTCGTGCGGAGTCCGCAATAAGCTCTGAACCTCTGCTTTTGTTTTTCCCCAAGGCAGCCGTGCGTGTAGCAGTGCTACAGGCAGGGAGGCGGCAGCTTTGCCTGCGCATCCTACACCTCAGGGCAGTGCACCGTGCTTCTTGCTGTTTAGTAAACAGTTTGTCAATGCTTGGTGTCCGTCAGGATCTTGTTGTTAACCCCGCGCTAGGCCCTGCGACCGCTGCTGTTGCAGGGTCGGCCCCCAAAGCATGTTGTTCGCAGCGCAGTGCTGCAGGCACGCATGCAGCGGTGCTGCTAATGCCTCGCCTCATACGCCTGAAAAAAGTGCCCTGAGGTTTGAGGTCTTCAGACTTTCGAGTGTAGCGTGGTTTGTAGCCGTGTTACGTGTCAGCATGCAGCAGCGCTGCTAATGTCTGGCATACTTATCCTCAGGGCAGTGCCTTGCCCAAGCAGGAAGTGTTTTTGCATGCTTCCTACTGCTTGGTCCACAATGCTGCGACGCTTCGTCCCAGTTGGGATTTTGGTGCGAAGTTCCCGCAAAGCCCTGTGGATGTACAGTGCTACAGGCAAACAGGTCGCAGTGCTGCCGTTGCCTCTATCCTAAACCTCAGGGCAGTGCCTCGAGGCTTGGAATGTTCACGCGGCTCCCTGCTGTTTCGTGAGCAGTGTGACAACGATGTTGCCGGCCTTGGTTTTGGCGCGGCGTTCGGTTTGGTAAACAGTTCTGGCAATGCTTCGTCCCGGTCGGGATTTTGGTGCGAAGTTCGCGCCAACCCTGCGTATGCAGCCGTGCTACAGGCCAGCAGCAAACAGGCATGTGATGCGGTTTCTTTTCGTTTCGCAAACAGTCTGGCATCGTTGGTTTTGGTGCGGCGTTCGCGTCGAGCACCGCGGCCGCTGCTGTCCTACAATGCAGCGTAAACGTACGGCCGCGCTAATGCCAAGCATGCAGCAGTGCTGCTGATGCCTCGCATGTCAAACCTCAGGGCAGCGCCCCGAGGAGTGCAGGCGGAGCGTGCGGTCCTCATGCACGTTTCTCCCCGTTTAGTAAACAAACGGCCAGGTTTAGTGCAGGTCGCGTGCCTCATGGCTTGAGCTCTTCATGCATGCTGCTCACTGTTGAGTAAGCAGTGATGGCGGTGCCTGTTGCCCGTCAAGATCTTGGTGCGGAGTCCGGCTGTTGCTGTTGCGGGGCTCCCAGTTTTGTGCAGCAGGGCTGCCGACAAGCAGGCAGCAGTGCTGCCTTTTCTTCGCATGTCTTCGAATCCTAAACCTCAGGGCAGCGCCCTGAGGCCTGCGACCTTCATGCAGGCTTCGTACTGTCTAGCAAACAGTTAGGCCACGATTGACGTCGGTCAGGGTCTTTGTGTGGAGTGCGCGCCAGGTCCTGCTGCCGCTGCGGCACATCCCAGCAGTTTCGAGCAGTGCTCAACCTGCTAGGGAAGCGATGCAGTGGTCATGCAGCCATTTTTCGGGGCAGTGCCCACAAAACACTCTCGGGTCGATGGGCAGACAGCGTGCGGTCCTGTGGCAGCGCCACTGCTGCACGAGCGGGCCTATTGGTCATCCCAGGGCAATGCCCGGGACCGCAGGCATCTCAAGCAGGCTTGGCAGTTGAAGTGCCTCATGCCCTGCCTTGACGAGGCGTGTCGCCCCAGGCAAATGCTGGCTCGTAAGCAAACTCGCCTCTCTGTGCTTCCTGGGCTACCGCCGGTCCAGTACAGCGTTCGGACAGTGTCTGCGGCCTCTCTACGCCCGGTTTTCTACCTGGACAGTGTCTATAATGACAGTTGCAGACTCGGAGGGCTCCAGCAAGCAAGTCCCCGCGCGTCCGTGATGCGCAACCCATACTATGGGCCACTCTCTTGCTACGCGCCCTCTGAGTCAGTGACGTGTGCCTGTGCGTGCTTCCAAGATGCAGGTGGCACCTTTGACTGCAGCGCAGGAGCCGTTGCTTCTCAGCTCTGAGCAGCACCAGCAGAGATTCGATTTCACCGCGTGACTCACACTGTGAGCAGGCAGTTTTAGGCTTGAAATTGTGTGCGAATGGCCGACTTTTTTGGTGTAAGGGCCCGCTGCGAATCCCTCAGGGCCCTCAGATGCACACAGACAGCCTCGCAGACAGTGTCTGCTGCGAGCGGCCTCTGTCCACGTGCCGCGCTTACGTGAACCTCAGCTTTTGCTTCAAGAGACGAGAGCCAGTGGCTCTTACATAGCTTCCTCATCCCGCCAGTTCCTTTCAACGTGGGAGCGCACTCACAGCGCGGACTCACACAGACAGCTCTGCGAGCGGTGTGTGTTGCACACGGCCTTTATCTACAGAGATACTTTATAAGATGCCTGGTTTCGTTTCCACAGACCAGCAAATGGCCCTCGCGTAGCCCCGTGGTCCCGCACAGTGCCTTGGAAACCGGAAGACGAACACGCAGTGCGGACGCCGCAGACACCTCCGCAGACAGCGTCTGCCGCGGGCGGCCTCTCCACGGGACGACCACGTCCACGCAGGCACTGCAAGAGCGCACACACAGTGCGTACGCACGCAGACAAACTCGCAGACAGTGTCTGCTGCGAGCGGCCTCTGTCCACTAAAACACGTTTTCGCGGAGCTCAGTTTGGGTTTAAGGATAACAGAGCCAGCGAATCTGGTGCAGCTGCACTACAGCATGCTCAGAGATGCAATTGTGCGGGCCCTTCCATCACAGACACTGCGCGAACGCGTCAGTGTACGCAGTTACATGCGCCACTTTGTCTGGCGCACTCGCCAAGGCGGACTGCAGCGAACGCGTGCTTGGAGACAACTGCAAAGTTTGCAGTGCAGAAGGCCTCCACAGCCCGACAAGGCTGCCGCTGCAAGGCAGCCAGCTGGTCAAATCACGGCTTCTAGCTTTCTGCTGGTTGCCGTGGGCAGTAGCCACTTCTGCCAGTGGTTCCTGCCAGTGGCAGTTAGTACCCTGTGCTCAGCGTTCTCTGGCAGTCATCCGGCACCGGCTACTACTGCGCAGTGCGCAGTGCAACCGCAGTGCCTCGCTGCCTGCTGCTTTGTCGTTGTGAAGTCACGACATTACAGATGCCTTAGTAATAAGGCGGTCCCAGAGATTACTGAGAACAAGCAGCAGGCTGAATGCAGTGCGTTCCTACCTGCCCATACGTGGCTGCTACAGTGACCTATCGCCTCAGTGAGGCAGACCCTGTGAACACTGGGAACAAACAGCAGGCTGGATGCGTTGCTGCCTGCCACTTTGCGGTTGCGGCAATGTAAAGTTGCTTTCGGAAGGCCGCAGCAGTAAATTCTGTGTACAAACAGCAAGTTCAGCGCAGTGCGTTGCTACCTGCCACCTCGCGGTTGCTACGGTGGAAACTTGCCTCGGTAAGGCAGCCCGAGAGGCTACTGGGAAAACAAACACCACGCTCAGTGAAGTGCGTTGCTGCCCGCAATTTGGTGGTTACTGCAATGAAAAATTGCCTTAGTAAGACAGCCCCAGAGCCCACTGGGAACATACAGCAGGCCGAGCGCAGTGCGTTCTTGCCTGCCACTTTGCGGTTACTGCAGTGAACCCAGTGCACTCCTCTGGTGTGTGCATTGCGCTGCCTCTGTTGGTCTTCGTTCTGGTGGGACCGCTTGCGTTCCTCGCGTGAGCGCTCTCGTGTAGAAGCCAAGGCCAGTGGCTCTTGCTTCTTCCCAGGCCCCGTGCCAGAGTCCGGCCAGCGCAGGCAGTCTTCTAGTAACGGACTTGCTCTCGCCGAACACGGCTTGGCGCTAGACACGGCCTGGCCCAAATCCCTGCCAGTGGCAGCCCGCCGGAAACCTGACCCCGGTCTAGTAGACCACACGCCGAACTCAGAACAGAAACTCAGTTTGCCGTGGGGCAGCTCCAGTGGCCCAGTCGGCCCCAGCCCCGCCTGGAGCTTTCGCCCAAGCTCGTGCCGGCAGTGTCGACCACACCGCAGGCAGCTGCTCCAGCAGATGCCTTGCTCACAGGGGCTTCTTCCAGTGGAAGTCGTGCGGAGCTGGTTCCCAGCCCAAACCAATCGTCAGAGACGGTCTTGGTTTCGGCTTGCCCATCCTGGACCGGGAGCGGTCTAGGTGAGGTCTGGGACAAGGAATGTCTTGGACAAGGCATGCAGCTGTCAGTGATAGACGTCGCAGCGCGCTCGTCTCTACACAAGGCCGTGATAGTATCACAGGCAGTGGACATGGAGGAAACTTTGCAGTGCAGAGCGGCCTTCTTTCGAGTCCCCGCCGACAGCAACATAGCTGACGGTCCTAGCCTTAAAGGCTAGCAGTAGCGGAGAACAACTGACTCTGTGACCTCTTAGGTTCACAGTTTTCAGGCCTAGTAGGCTCTGCTCGCGCTGTCTTCACAGTGGGTTCACATCATCCGGCTTAGTAGCCTCTGTTTCTGCATCTGCCTCGTAGGCACGCGCCAGTGGCGGAGAACAGCTGACTCTGTGACCTTGTAGGCTCACAGTTTCCTGTTTAAGCTGCCTTTACAGTGGGCACCAATAGGCCCTGTTTTTCTTTCCCTTTGATAGGCACTGGCCTGAGTAGGCTTCTCTTTTGCGTGCCGGGCAGGCAGGTTATTTTCAATCAGGCCTATTGGCCTCTAGCCTAGCAGGCTTGTCGTGTGTCTCCTCGTCGGTGACAGAGCACTGACAGTAGACTCTGTGACCTAGTAGGCTCGCAGTCTTCAGGCCCAGGTGCCTTATTAAGCCTGATAGGCTTCACACGCCGAGTCGGCATGCGATCGTCAGTGGCAGAAGTTGCCAAGGTCTATTGGCCCGAGGCCTAGTCGGCTTCTCGTTGACGTGCCTGGTGGGCATGTTATCCCAAGCAGGCCTGGTGGCCCCCAGCCTAACCGGCTTCTCGTTGTGTCATCGCCATGTGCATCGTCGCTGAAAGTGATGACAGCAGACTTCTGGGCCTTGTAGGTTCCCGGTTTCACGGCAAGTGGCCTCAAGCCCAGTAGGCTTCTCCTTTGTCTGCCCTGTCGGCATGTGGTCACCGCTGGCAGAGAGGTCCTCGCAAGTATCCCTGTGGCCTTGCAGCTTACAGTTTTCTGGTGTAATGGACTCAGGCCTAGTAGGCCTCTTGCTTTGTCTGCCTGGCAAGAGCAGCGCCGACAAGTGACTCCTCTGGCCTTGTAAGCCGCCAGGCCCCAGGCCTAGTGGGCCTGCCCGGAAGCGCCGTCACACGAGGTGCTGCTTAAATCGCACTTCAAATGGTCGGTCGCGTTTTGCTGACTTTCCTGTCCCAGGGTCAACTGCGAGTCCCTAACGGCCCGCTGCGAGTCCCTAAGGGCCCCACAGCGAGAGCCCAGTGGCCAACCATGCGGTTTTCTTGGCGGCAGCATGCGCCTGCCTAGCCCTTTGCACAGCAGTGCTGCCAACCACGCCGCTTGGGACTCTTGCGCGGAGTCCGCGCCGTGCCCTGCAGTGTCTGCAGCGCTGGTTCAACGCCGCCTTTGGCGGCGCGACTGGCGCGCGAACAGCAGTGAAAGTAACGCTTTCACTCCATACGCCAGGGTAGTGCCCCAAAGATCTGTTACTTACCAGGGCGGTGCATCGACTGACCTCAGCCTCAGTGAGGCAGTTGTAAAACTCCTGGGAGGAATCTGGCAGTTTAGTTGCTGGAAAAAGCCAGTGGCTTTCGCGTAGCTTCACACCGCAGCACCCCCGGTTATGTCACCGCTGTGCGAACCTTCGGGTACCGTCGAGCCACCTTAGGACGTCAGTGGACGCCGAAGTCAAACGGGAGGCGCCTTGTTTTAGTAACATGTGCAACAGACTAAGGAGGGAGAGCTGCCACAGCTGCTCTCACCAGCAGAGACTGGTGAAAAAGCAGATCAAGCGCAGTGCGCGAATATCTGCCTCCCAACGCAGTGCAGTTGGCTCTATCCCTTCTTGCTACAGCGTGTAGTACACGGACCGCTGCGGACAGCGTCCATTCATCCCAGGCAGGACGTAGATGCAAACATCGATGGTGCTCACATGGGAAGTTCCCAGTTTGTACCCCGAGTGCTCGTTGGTGAAGGCGTCGGTTTCTCGTGAAGTCTGCAAAGCGCGCCAAAGACTGCAATCCAGTGGGTTGCTAAAGAGCAGAAACAGCAGCTCGTGTTCCACCCTATCTGCTCAGCCTCAGTTGAAGCGTGCTGAGCTCTGGGAGGCTCCGGTGGAGACTGCTTTCTACCGCACCTGACTCACAGTGCGGGCAGGTGGCTTCAGGCCTAAATTTGCTCGTAAATGGCGAACCTTTTGGTGTAAGGATCCGCTGCGAGTCCCTAAGGGCCCCTGCGTGCTGCTAAGGGCCCCCTGCCCGCCTCTTTTCTGTGGGCTCGCGCTAGTAATGACGAGCTTCTGTGTTGCCTTAAGACAGTGCCGCGCAGTGCCCCAGAGCCTGATGTTACTTGCACTGCTGGCCCCGACCGAGACTAGGGGAAGAACATTGCACATCAGGCGCAGTGCGCTGCTCTGCCGCGCAACAAGCAACGAAGGGGCTTGTATCACCCGTTCGTGTTCGCTGCTGCAGTGCAGCAGCCGCCGTTTCTCAGCTCTAGGAGGCACAAGTGCAGACTCCTTTCTCCGGCACCTGTCTCACAGTGCGAGCAGATACTTTTAGTCCTTAAATCGCCTGCAAATGGCTGATTTTTTGGTATGAGGGCCCACTGCGAGTCCGTAAGGGCCACTGCGGGTTAATAAGGGCCCTCTCCTTTGCTCTTGCAGCGCTCTCGTCTCTACACAAGGCCTTCACGCGCAAAGCGGAAGGGGCCGTGATAGTTCACAGAGGAAATTCTGCAGTGCAGAGCGGCTTTCTTTCGAGTCCTAGCAGAGAATGGTGGGAAGAGACTCGCAAGCTTGGTGCAGTGCGCCAGTTCTTGCGTCCCAACGCAGTGCCGTTGGCTCTGTCACTCGACGCGGTCTAAATGGGGGGTGGGTAAGGCTTCGAGTGCCTTCAAGGGGGGTGGACGAGTCGTTCGCCTTACCTGCGACCAGCGGTCGTCTTTACGAGAGATGCCAGTGGCCATCCTCTCTGTACAGTTGCCCGAAGATCGGGTCCGAACTCACCCCCCATATCCGCTAGGAGAAAAAAGGAGTGCTTTGCACAGGGTTTCACTGCAGCGCAGTTGAGGGTTCCCCGAAACACGCGCTTACGAAAGTTTCGTTGGGAAATAAGCGTCCATCATGCGCGCGTGAATGGGTTTTATTTCCCGCCGAAAGTGTAGACAAAGTTTGTCGAAAAGGAAAACAGTGTTTTCTCTGTGTGTTGAGAACACTAGACAACACTTTGCCGTGCAGCTTTCGGCTTGAAGATAGGATCTGTGATCCTAAAAATTTTTCTCCCGCCCACCACACCCTGTATAGTATGCAGGTATATGCGTTTTGACCATCTCCAGCAGAGCTGTGTGAGATTGGTCAAGTACTACGCTCAGTGAGCCATTCAACTCTATATGTTGGCATTCCTGTATAGTATGCAGGTTTTAGCCAAACGGACGTCCTGCAACAGTGCTGTGAGAGTTCGTCCTCTGCCACACTCAGCGAGTGAGTCGTCTTTCGCGGTCCCTTCCACCTTCTTGTACATAGTCCGTAGACTGTCAGAGGTAGTTCGTGCTAACTCTGAGGGTCAGTCACTCTCTGGGTTGTTTCACACAGAAGAATCCTGTGGTACAGGCTCCCTCAGGGAGGGGGGAGGGGTGGACATTCCGTCCCCTGCCACACTCAGTGAGTGAGTCGTCTATCGCGGTACAGTGTACCTTCTTGTACGTAGTCCGTAGACGGTCAGGAGTACTCCGTGCTAACCCTGAGGGTCAGTCACTCTCTTGGTTGTTTCACACAGAAGAATCCTGTGGTACAGGTTCCTTCCCTGGTAGGAGGGGGGTGGACGAGTCGTTCGCCTTACCTGCGACCAGCGGTCGTCTTTACGAGAGATGCCAGTGGCCATCCTCTCTGTACAGTTGCCCGAAGATCGGGTCCGAACTCACCCCCCATATCCGCTAGGAGAAAAAAGGAGTGCTTTGCACAGGGTTTCACTGCAGCGCAGTTGAGGGTTCCCCGAAACACGCGCTTACGAAAGTTTCGTTGGGAAATAAAGAAGGGTGTCCTCCAAGTGCTGGGTGCTGTCCTTGGCCTGCTGCTTCGCCTCGATCAAGCGGATGGCAGCTCCTCCACGGGTCCGGCCACGGGTCCGACCACCACCCGGAGGGCAAGCCTGCCAGGCTGGAACGAACGATCCGGCCCAGTGGCAATGCTTCCGGCCTTCCCATTCTCATCGATGTCGTGGGGGGCCACGTAGTGGCCGCCCGCCCTTGCTGGAAGGCCGCTCGAAAGTGCCTGTTGTCGGCAGAATAAAAGCTATAATCTCGGCTGACCTCGACTCCCCAAACACCTGCCTCTGCCCTTGCTCGGCATGGGCCTCTTCCATCCTGTCCAAATAATCAAGAACAAAGAAGGCTTGCAAGGGCAGGGGTTTCATAATGAATCGGTTTCGGTGCACCTGCTGCACTGGAGCTTCCTTTCCACTTTCTGTCCTACCGTGGCGCACAGAACCCTGCATGCTTCCAAGCCAAGAAGAAATGCCGGCCTGGTCCCATCCATCCTCTTCGTCCTCCTGCACAATCACTTTTATTTGTTGGGACGGGCTTGCTCAAGAATTGGACCCGAGCCTCGTCGTGGGCCATCTTGCCGTGCCCCTGACAGTACAGTGTTCTCTCAGACATGTATAATCATGTCAGAGACAGAGCATGCTGGCAGCCTCCCGACCTATATTCTATCCAGAAACCCAACATCTTATCTAAGTCTTCCCCTCCGATAAGAAAGCGCCAGCCTTTGAGCTGTGCCCCGTATCGCCCGCCCGGACATGCCAAAGTGCACCTATACTCAACATTTTGTTCCTGTACTGAAGTCACACAAATTGGCGCACAGGAAGGCATTCCAGCCGTATAGGGGGTTTCTATACAGGGCTTTTAAGGTTTTTAATATTTAAGATTTACACAGGAAGCCTGCCAGCGACCTAGAAGCCCTGCCTGCGATCCTCTCTAGACATCTACAATATATATATATATATATATATATATATATATATTTTTTTATATGTATATATATATATATGTATGTATATATATATATATATATATGTACACAGGATCTACAGATATCTGTGTATCTGTGAATCTATGTCTTATATAATCTAATCCAAACTATATATAACTTAACCTACAAGCTTTCTAAGCTGCTACATACCTACTTATGTATAATCTTTATATAACCTAATGTATACCCATTTAATTTCACCCAAGCAACCTAATCTAATTTAATCTAAGATCCAATGTCAGCCTATCTATATATGTATATAGATAGGCTGACATTGGAACCTGAAGCCAAACCTTTTAATTACACCCTTTGCTAATTCCAGCCTTCATCTTCTTTGGCGGCGGATCTGCCGGCTCCATGGGCCGCTTCTTCTGGTCCTGCCAAAGGAGATATATCTATATGGCACATATATACCAATAAGAAACTCCAGAACCTCGCTTGCAGGCCTTGATCTTCGGCTTTGCCTTTAGGACTACGGCGGCTTTCCCGCCTTCACATGCCATGCACAACACTTGCAAGGAGGGCAAGAGGCGAAAACCGTGCACGGCCTGCATCCTCCTCCTCGTCATCCTCCACCTCCGCCGTCTCGTAGACTGGTGAGTCCTCGTGTCCTGCCCAGAGGCATGTGTAGGTTTAGGGTTCATATTGGGTTTAGGGTTTTTTCAGGGGTTTATAAGGGTTTTGTTTTATGTAGGGTTTCGGTTTAGGGTTTATATTCATCTATGTCGATCTATATAGATTCTATTTGCAGTTCTTCTATAAAGTGATTTATGATATGGTATACATTATATATATATATATATCTATATATATATATCTATATATATATATATATATATCTATATATATATATATATATACATATGCATATGTGTATATATATATATATATGTATATATATATATGTATATGTATATATACACATTTATACATATATACATGTAAAGACACATATATCTAAATATATATATATATATATATATATATATATCTATTTATATATATATATATATATATAAATAGATATATTTACTATTATATGTCATCTTAAGATGTGCCTTCCACACAGATCGCAGCGGCTGTGCCGTCCCAGTAGACCCAGCCACTGGTCGGCACATCCACCCGCTTCTTGTCCGAGTGGGTCCAAAGGATCTCTCCTGCCAGTTGATGCAAGAATCCCTCAGCCCTGCAACCCCGAAACCCCGCCATGAGAGCCCATGGCACCTCCAGCCCCGAGGATCTTCCACCCCATGGTGGTAGACCAGCTGATCCCGGCTCCTGCATGGTTTTGTCTGTTAACTCCGTATCTCTGCAAAAGGCTGGGCAAACCCGCCTTTGTCGTTGTACCACTTGCCCTTGGCCTTCGAGGTGAACGGCTCGTTGAGGCCGCAGGCCTCGAAGCTGTCCGCCTGCATTGCAAGCACAGAAACACAAAAACAAGCTCGTGCATCACTCTTTCCATGGCCTCCTCCGCCGTGGGCATGTGGCCATTCAGAAAGCCGAAAGCCAGCATGGCAAAAAAAGGACCCAGCCTCCCGTGGGAGGCAAGCAACTTGAGCTGAAAAACAGCTGATGATCACAGCTCAATATATGCCGCACATGTGCAGTGCATGACCTTGCAAACGGAAAGGTGCAACCTGCCACTGCTGCAGAGACACACACACACACACTGCACACACACACACACACGGACACACACAGAGACTGACTTGCAAGCTCGTGTGTCGCACCGCAGGCAGGGCTGCAAGCTCGCCAGCAGGTTTCAGAACCCACCCTGCCCATGAACTTTCCATCTTCATCATTGTACATTGCAAGCACGTATGTATAGTGCATGCACATGGGTTTTTGAAACATGGCAGACTGCACAAAACTTGCCACATATATAAGGTTCTCTGAACCTCCCGGACAGCATGATGGCATCACTTCTTTGGCTTGGCCTCCCCCTTCTTCTGACGAGGCTTTGCCTCTTCCTTGTCGACACAAGACTTGAGCCAGGAGAGGTTTTCGGGACGGAGCTCCATCCAGATCGTTCCAGTCGGCAGCCCCTCCGAAAGCAGGGACATCTGGAATTCAGCCACCGACACGTCGACTATTTCAGGAAGGAGGTGGAGGTCTTTGGCCGATGCCCTTCGAATGGTTTTCTTGGCTTTCTTCTTCGGCTGCTGATCCTCGTCGCCCGACCCATCCTCAACTTTCAGAGCTTCCTCAAGGGCTTTGTCGCAGGCCGACTGCCGGGCTTCCACGATCTTGCCGATCACTGGCACGTTAAAGGAACCACTTTCTGCAGCCCGCCCACCCGCAAGCTGAAGTCGCTTGCCGGTCATCATGCGAGTCAGCTGTGCAGACCACTTCGTGAAGGAGAAAAAGGTTCGCTCCTCTACTATTTTCTGAGTGGGGCACCACTCATGCTTGCCGTAAAAGATGATCTTGCGAGTCTCCACTTCGAAAGTTGGATCCTCTGCCATGGCGACTCAACAGCTTCTCACTGTGTCTGTGCTTGAGATGTACAGCCTGCCAAGCGAGCAATGTTGCCCTGCTGAGGCGGCTCCAGCACAAATCAAGTGCAAAACCTGCATGCACTGCTGCAACAATGCATTCGATGCTGCACTGAATCAAGGCTTGCATGCAAAAGTCAAGAGAAAACAAACATGCTCAAGCACCGCAATTTCTGTGAACCAATGCAGCTGGACGTCTGCTTATGCCGATCGTGCCACCCTGCAGCCTGAAAAGCGCCTGATCATGGTGTCAGGTTGCCATATGAGGCTGTGCCCGGGTGGGCCTTCGTGCCAATGCCAAGCGAAAGCAAAACCGCTGGCATCCACATGTGCACATGATGCATATCTAGAAATCACATGCCTCTCACTTCTTCGCTTTCTTCTTCGCTGCAACTGCCACTCCGCCGGACGACGATCGCTTCGCCGCATTGGGGGAGAGGTGGAGGGGTGGAGCTTTAAGGTCCTTGGCCTTATAGCACAACACGACCTCCCCGGCAGCAATCTTCTTGGTGCTTTTGAAGACGGGGATCTTGATGGAGGAAGACTTTTCGGCTTGCATGGGCTGCAACTTCACGTTGGCCTCGTCCTCGTCCTCTGTGTAGTTCACGAAGAAAAACGGGACAATGAGAGGCTTGATCTTGTCATCATCTTCCTTGGGCAGCACACAAGAGGAGCTCAGGTAGAACTTCCTCGCATCCATCGTCCAGTCCGTCGTCACCTCGAACCAGCTCGGTTGGCTGGAGCCCTTGTGGAGGGTCTTGCTCGTCAATGGCACCAATGTCACCTTTCCTTTGGGGATGTCCTGCGAGGCCTGAAGCTGCTTCTGGGGCTTCGTTTGCAAGGCAAGCTTGTCGATGCCAGAGGACTGTTCATCAAAAAGTTTCTGAAGCTGCCTCGCGATCTCTGCCTGGAGCATGAAGGCCTGGAGCTCAACATTCGTTGAAGGGCTGTAGATGCTCAAATCTTCCAGTACCTCTGCCTCACTTTTGGGGGTGAAAACGGCCCACTCGTTGCCCAGAATCTTGTCAATGGATTCCTTCGCGACGTCGCCGGAGTCCAACTGGATGTACACAAGGCCGCCTTTCACATCTTGGATCTTGCCAGTGGTCTTGTCAGCTCGCCTCCTCACATTGCTGCCCAATGCAAACCCACCGGATTCTTGATTGCACCATGCTCATCCAACTCAAGCAGCACCGGTGCACTCGACGACGATGCCTTTGCCGCTGCAGGTGCTGCTGTTGCCTCGGCGAAGCCTTGCCATTTCAAGGGAAGGGTCCTCCCAGTGAGCTCCTGGGCCACAAGGCAGAAATCATGGGCCACGGCCTGCAAGGTCCTGTAGTCCTTCTCGCCCTTCTGCTTCAAGCCAAGGACCATGCCGCACATGCACATGTCCATGGTTGCAAGGGCCTTCACCAGGCCGGCATCCTTCCACTCGCCCAGTTGCTCTTTTAGCATGGCCCGCACAGCCAACATGATCTCGTCTGCTTCCTTCACCTTCGTGAAGTTCGCAGCGAGCTTCCGGCAGTCCCCCACAGAGACGTTTTGGCGCACCTATGCCGACTTGACCAGGCCGTTGCGAAAACAAGCAACGGCCTCGGAGCTGTGCCCCGTGATCTCCATGGACAAAGCCTGCCACAGATCCGGGCCCAGCTGTCTTGAGGAAGGGCAGCATGCCCGCACAAAGAGCTCTGTTTCTTTGAGATGTACGGCCTCTTGGCCCCCGCTGGCCTTCAGGCAGTAGGAGTACATGTGAGGGACGGATACACAGCACTTCGGTTTCGACGACAAAATCTGCTTCTTCAGAGAAGCAAACGAGGGGGTCTGGCCCGAAGCCTGCATCTTACAGTAGAGGCCATGAATTCGGCGAAGGACTTGGAGCTCATGCTCCCCCCTCTGCAGGGAGGTGTTGCCCGACCTGGAGACTAGCTCGAGGATTTCGGGCACCTCGCGGGCGACGGCTGCTGAGATTACATCCCACGACAAGCCTTCAGTCGCGGCTTCGTGAAACGCAGGATCGCGGGTTTTCAGCATCTCCATGCTCAACCGCCCCCCGGTGCAGACGAGCTCGTTGGAGTGTGGCACGGCATCGCGAAAAAGTCGCAAGGCCGAGTTGGTGTGAGAGCCGCAGATGCTGGTCACCTTGAGGAGATCCGGCTCCATGGAGCCGAGGCCCCCGTTTGCCGAAGCGAAGAGATTGGAGTTCCAGTCCCTCACGTGCTGGCTTTCAACTTCCACGCCTACGGCATGCACACGGCCTTTCACGAACCCCACATCGATGATGCTGTCCACAAGGTCCAGCACGTCCTGGGGGTTCACCCCGTAACCGTCTCGGTTACTGGGGTGAACCCCCACCAGCTTGGGCTCCAGCTTCATGGTCGACAGCAGGTGGTTCTTCCTGAGAAAGTCCAAGGTGCACCTTCACTTCGTGCGAAAGGGACATGTCGATGACACCGAAGATCACCGAAGCAAGACTGCAAGGATCCCGCAAACTCAAAACTCAGCTTGAGCAACAGCATGCATACACTGCTTGCGAGCCGGTGGCCCTGCAAAGCGTATATGGGAAGCATGCATGCCTGCCTGCATGCATTGCTCTGAGCACAGCAAGAAAGGTTTACATCATTTTCTCATATGCACGCATGCTCTGAGCACAGCAAGAAAGGTTCGCATCATTTTTCTCACATGCAAAGAAAGCTTCCAACTTCATGCAAAGAAAGCTTCCAACTTCATTGGACGTGCAGAAAAACATCCTTCCCATCATCTCCTGGCCAGAGACCATGTCAACTTATTCAACTTATTATCTGACTTACAAACGAATACCTAAGTCACCTAAGTTACTTACCTGAGTTACTGTAAGTCACTTATTAACTCACACCTATAACATATATAAGTCTCTTATTCACTTACACTACTTATACTATCTTGTCCTCAACACTTAGTAAGTTATACCTCTCCACATAGCATAGTTGCTGAACTTATAACCAGACTTACTTCATTTATAACTTAACATACAAGAGATAGCTAACTATATCAAGTCTGTTATTCATTTACTAACCACACCGGCCCTTTAAGTGCTGCTTCAACTCTGTGCTCCGTGCTGCCTTTCTGCTTCAAGCCGGGCCGGGGGGGAGGGTGGGCTGGGTGGGGCGGGCGGACGGGGCGGGCGGGGGACCTGAGAGTGTTGCTGTAGGAGGGTCTTCGGTAGGAGTGCAGGAGAGGTTTCGGGGTTTGTTTTTGGAAGGCGCCAGGCAGTGTCTGTGTGCGCTCCCCTCCCCGCCTCCCTCCTCCCCTGCCTCTCCTCCCGCCCAGGTCCGGACCCTCTTCGCGACGACTGGCCGGGCACTCCCCCCCTAGGCTCCAGGGTGTTCCGAGGCGGTTTGGGATTTCGTAGGCAGCGAGGCAGTGGACCGTGTGCGCGAGGCTTCGGGTTTTGGTTCAGGGTCACTTCGGACCGCCTTCAGCAGCGCCAGCTGATGATGGCATGGATTTGTCTCTTCCCGAGGTGCCTGTTGCACCGCCAGCACCGGCCGGTCCGGCCCCACCAGGTGAAGCAGACCCTGTTCCGGACAACCCAGATGGTCAATTGCCAGCTGATACTGTTGTGATTGAGGGCGTCAGAGTGACAAGTGAGTCTTCGGCTACCGTCCTCAGGGCTGCTTGCACTAGCTTTGGTTTGAGTAAGGCCGGTAATCGCCGTCAGTTTTGGCGCCGCTTGACAAATCACATCAACTCACAACAGCTGCTGATTGATAAGCATGTTGAGGCCAATCTGGACAGCTCGAGGGCCCGTGATCCGGTCACACCGGCCGTAGCCTCCGAGCCTGATGCAGCTACCAGGGCGCGTCACTGTTTGACGCATGAACCTTACGAGCCCTGGTGTGAGATATGCATTCGCCACAGAGCACGCCAGGATCAGCATGCAACATCAGTGCCCCATACCTCTTCAGAAAATGCTGTTGTGTCGTTTGACTTTGGGTTCTTATCGCGAAAGGGCCAGAGTCTGTTGAGCACGAAGCCTGAGGTCGGCGAGGACAGTTTGACTGTGCTATTTTGCGTTGATCGTGCGAGCAAAGCTGTGTTTGCCATCCCCACGCAGAGCAAAGCAGGTGCTGCAACCTCGTTCTTGGATACTGAGGCAGCCAGGTTCATATGCTGGTTGGGACACCCAAGTGTCAAGTTGAAGTCGGACAATGAGAGGCCGATTCTTCATGTCATGCACCACTTGCAACGTGCCCTCCGAAGCCTGAACATTGGAGTAACCTCTGAGACGAGCCCCGTGGGCTCACATGAGTCCAATGGCGAGGTTGAGCAAGCTTTGCAACGTGTGCGTCAGCATGCGTGTGTTCTGATTTCGCAACTTGAGGAAGGTGCCGGCATGACGAAGGAAGTGATCAAGGTTGGTCACCCGTTGATTCAGTGGTCCGTGCTGCATGCTTGTTGGCTCCTCAACCGCTTCAGGGTCCTTCAGAATGAGACTGCATTTGAGCGAGTTCGGTCCTCCTCTTATGAAGGCCGCATCTGTCTTTTCGGCGAGCGGGTTATGGGCTTCCTGCAGACGGCCAAAGCTTCAGCCCAGTGGATCAAGGGAGTCTGGCTGGGCAAGACATGCAGAAATGATGTGCACATAATCGGCACAGCTGCGGGAATATTCGTGACCCGTTCAGTGCGCCGCTTTGCGAACCCGTGGGACCTTGACCTAGCCGTGTCAGTCGACAAGTGTGTGTGGGAGCACGGCCTAGCATCGCTTGGATCGCAGCTTGTGTTGGCCAAGCGTGTTGCGCCGCCTGCGCCGCCTGCGCCGATACCTGTGCCAGTTCCTGCTGAGGTTGCAGGTGGACCAGTGATTGCATCAGGTGAGGGTGACGGCAAGGAGGTTGCGCATGAAGGAGCTGCAAGCCCAGAGGATGTGGCAAAGACCCCAGACCCAGCAGTAGCAGCAGCTCCCGTCGCTCCAGTGATGTTGCGATGTCAGCCGATGATTCGTTCATGTCAGTTGCGGAAGATGGTGCCGGCGTCGGGTATGTAGACAATGGAGCACCGGGCCCTGGCGGGGATGTGAACCGCGTGCAGCTCTCTGCTGCTTCGCTCGTGTGCCCATTCTTCTTTCCTGGTGAGTCGATTCGTGCCGTGCAGGAGTACGGCCATGAGGATGAGTCTCGAGCTGTGCTTTGAGTCCGAGCTTGTCGAAGGGTTTGAGGAGGATGACCTCCAAAGTGATGAGTGGGAAGAGCCTGAGCAAGTTGATCTGTCTGAGTACGAACAAAGGCTGATGTTCCCACGTAGTGGTGATGACCCGCCTTCACTGCCACAGGACAAGCTAGATGAGATAGATTTGGTTGCTGAGTTTGTTGAGATTGAGCGCCTTAAGACTTAAGAAGCTTTCAGTCCTCCTTGATCCAAGCACTTTGGAGGGCCGCAGTACTGGTGAAGTGAAGCGCCTGACAACGCGCATGGTAAAGGACTGGCGCGAGAAAGTGCACCAAGGCAAGCCGATATGGTTGAGGCGTGCCAGATACGTTGCAAGGGAGTTTGCCTGGTTGTGCGAACGGTCGGATACCTTTGCACCAGCTTCTTCATGTCTCCTCAACCGACACCTTCCAATCCTGTATGCTACGAGCACCGCGCCTGACGAGTGCCTAGTCGCCATCGATGTGTCAGATGCATTCCTTACAGTTGATCAGACTGTGCCGACGGAGGTTGTGTATCGCCCGACAGGTGGAGGTCCTGAGGTCAGGTTTGCTTTGGGCAAGCTGTTGCCAGGGCAACGTGATGGATCTGAGAAGTGGTATGGCTCTTTCCTGCAGCACCTTAGTTCAAGCTTGGGTGTGGAGTCTTGCGAAGCATATCCCACGCTTCTGAGGACCAAGGGCTTGGAGAGTGTGATGCAATTGCATGTTGATGACATGCTGTCATTCACTACGTTGAAGTATGCGAACAATGAGCTCAAGCCCGCACTTCTTGCGAAGTACAAGATCAAGTTCGAGGTGTTGCAGAACCCAGGTGATGTTCTCTGGTTCTTGAAGCGCAAGTTGCACCTGGTCTCTGAGGACCAGCTTCTGATGAGCCCGCGCCCGAAGTATTTAGAACGACTCCAAAGACTTTTGAACATCAGGCCTGAAGCCAAAAAGAAAACGCCACTCTTCAGTGACCTGGAGAAGTTAGATGGCACCAAGCCATTGAGCCCAGCAGATGCCAAGCTGTTCAGATGTTGCGTCGGAGTGCTGCTTTATGTTGCCCATGATTGCATCGATTGTCAGTATAGCATCAACATGCTTGCATCACGAATGAGCTCGCCCACCGAGCTTAGCATGAAAGGCCTACGGCATCTTGTTATGTACATGAACACCATCGGTGATGAAGGCCTGATGCTTTGCAATCGTGGAACCGGTGTTGGGTTACTTGGCGATCGCTTTGATCACGATGTGGTGGTTGAGACATTTAGTGACGCCAACTGGGCCGGTGACCAGCAGAGTCGCAAGTCAACATCGGCAGGCGTGATTGCAGTCCGTGCAAATGTGCTATCGACTAGCTCGCGCACGCAACGAGTTATTGCCTTGTCTTCAGAGGAGTCTGAACTGTTAGCATCAGCTTCTGTTTTGAGCGATGCAATGCTTGTTCGTGAGTGTGTCAAGTTTGCTTTAGGGTTTGATGAGAGCCCGCTCATCCAGCACCACGTTGACAGCACTGCCGCCTTGGGCGCGCTCCGGCGCCAGGGCGTGGGGAAGATTCGACATCTTTCCACTCGCATTCTTTGGCAGCAGCTGCTTGTCAAGCAGGGCATCATAGTTGCAAACAAGATATCTACGGATTACAATGTAGCAAACATTGGGACAAAGGGGCTGAGCCGCGCCCGCACGTTGTTCCTCAAGCATCTGTTGCATGTGTATGATGAGGCTGAGGCACGCTATGTTGGTGAGGACGAAAATGACTGCGCAAGTTGAGAAGGATGCAATGAAGGAGGCAGTGAGGCGCTTTCGTCAAGCCCACCATGCTGGCAGAGTGCCAAAGCAGCAGCTTCGGCAAATCATGATTGCCGCCTTGCTGTCCTTCCCTACTGGTGTGACTGCAACTTCGATAGACTGTGCGAACGCCTTGAGCCTTCCCGCGCGCTATGGCAGCTATATCATGATGACCTTTATCCTTATGTGCACCGTGCTCCTGCAAGGATGTCGCAGCGAGCAACAGTGGGTTCAGGTTGTTATTAGTGTAGACTGGTCCGGGATCCTAGTTGCGCTGATAATCTTGGTTGGTTTCGAGTTAGTGTGCATATGCCTCGGAGTATCCCTTTTCCAGCATCTGTGGAGCTCCTGGAGGCAGGATGGTGAATATGCGCCTGGCACTGATGAGCCAGCCTTGAGTGAAGCGTCTGATCAGCCCGAGTCAGAGGTTGGTGAGTGTGACGATGGCACGTCACAGGTCGGTGGTGACACTGGTGATGTCACGGATGGGTTCGATCGCGACCCTGAGGCAGCAAGCAGCACAGATGATCAGGGATTCATGCGAGGGCAGCCGGGCCCAGCTGGACCAAGATCTTATGAGCCCGAGCCACTAGATGGAGATTTCACGGATGTGCAGAATGCTCCAACAGCAGTGATCGGAGACCTTGATGATGATCTTGAAGTTAATGTTCATGATGCGCCTCAGGGGCAGGCTGAGATAGCAGTGCAAGGCCTTGTGCATGTGGTTCCGCACATGTCATGGTTTGTTGCACCGATCGCAGGCCGCCGTGTGCATATCTTCAGGACGTGCCAAGGGCTAATGAATGCATCAAGGGTGATCCGCATCACCGAGCATGACCGCGAAACACTATGGCCGTATCGCAATTTCCCTGTGTGCTTCTACTGCCGCCAGCGTGCACAAACACATATGCGACACGAGAGAGATCCTCCGAGGATCTACCAGATCGACTGATGTGTGCAAATCAGGTGCATGTGGATGTGACAAGGTGTAATCATGCAGACTCTTGAATTCTTGGAATGCACACTTGTGCGATGCTCATGATGACTTGACTTGTGTGCCAATCGGCATTTCCTTGAAACTTGAGTGTGCTGTGCAGCTCCATGCTGCAATGCCTGCGCCATTTTGGCGCCAATATACTGTGATCCGGACCCGATCGTGCAAATCCGAATTCTGCAAATCGTTATGATTGCAAGGATCTGAATCAGGATCCCAATCTCTGCAGTGGATAGTGAGAGATCCACACAGCTTGAACCAGGTGCCAAAGGTATGAGGTTAGACAGGCAGAAGTAGTTTCACATTGCCGATGCTAATGTGCATCGTGTACCCGTGGACGTTGTGTGGAAACCTGCAGATGCGCTGAACTGTGTGAGCGAGTGCCTGGCCAGTGAAGCTTTGTTCTGGTGCAGTTCATGTCACATGTGAGTTTTGGTAAAGTGTCGACTGCATTGCACATTACGCCGAAACTTTGGCGGGGTGCAAAACTTGGTACCGATGTGCGCATGCATACATTTCCTTTTGCGCACCAAACGTTTTCCTTTTGTGTACAGTATGTATGGCCAGGTATGTATCTTGTGCTCACATGGTGAAGTGCATATATCTGCAGGCGTTCGAAAGATCACAGAGAAAATTTCATTTTTGCATCGATACTTCGACTATGTGGCGCTTATCCAAGCGTGTCGCCACCTGTGGTTGTGTCGGTACCGCTGTGCGGCCTCTCGCGATCCGGCCTTGCTTGGCTCGCCCCTCGATTCTTGGTGCTGCTCCCAACGCCCTTGCGAGGCCCAATTGTTGGGAAGCTGGGGTTGGGAAAGCAGTTCCTGCGCACCTGTTGCCTTGCTGGCATGCAATTGGATCCTGTGCCCACCTCATGGCAAGTGGTCTACATATGTGTGCACGCCATTGCGCTACCCAGTCTTACTGGAAAGCGGGGCATCTGAGCGGCTGTATTAGTTGAGACTTAACAAGGGCTGAACGATCTCTGTCGGCGTAGTCTGCAAGTCTGTTAAATCTTGTACATAGGAACTGCCCCACACCTTTGTGAGCCCAGGCTACGGTATATTTACTTGCAGCGCCTTTTGACTCAAGCAGGAAAAGCGTGACCGCTCAGGGTTTTACAGTTTAACTTGGTAGCGGAGCAAGAGAGCCTGAAGATCCAGGAAACCCGTGGGAAGAAGTAAACCTTGGAAACCCGGATTGGAACCGGAAGAAGTATTCGAGGATACCTGGAAAACTGGAAAGTAGAAACCTTGTATTTGCCATGACGGTGATCGCGGAGAAGATGTACAAGGACCTCTTGCGAATTCTGTTTGGATTTTGTATGAGTATCTTGCTGAGTCAGGGAAGTGTGCAGGAAACACGTTGCACATGGATGAACATGTCTCACCTTAGTATCCAACCGCAGCTGTATCCCCTCGAAGAGGATAAGGAAACCTGTGTATGGGAGTATTTACTTCCAGGATGTCGGAAGGAATTGTACCTGACGGAGCAAAGAGTACCCGGTACACAGAAATCCTTCCCCTTCCACCAGTTGGAAGACCAAACATGGAGCCTACGCAGGAAAGTGCTATGTTGGAGCGAGTTCAAGACCTGCAGGAGATGCAGCAGGCAGCAGAAAGCCGAAGGCGAGAAGTCTTGGATAAGCTGCAGACCCCGGAAAGAGTCAAGCCTATGGAAGAAGGTTCAACACCAGCACGGACTCCAGCATCTACCGGAAAGACCCGAGAAGAGAAGAAGAAGGAAAAGAAGAGTGCCCGGAAAGAGGCCAAGAGAAGTAGGAAGTCCGAAAGAGCAAAGAGGAAGCTGGAAGAAGAACCCGAAGAAGCACCAGGTTCTGAAGGTGTCCGACGTAAGCTGGAAGAAGCGATCGAACTGGCAGGATCGATTGAGAACGTTACGTTACTTGAGAAAGAGTATAAGCGGTTTACCCTGGACAGGGAGTATCAGCCCCCCTTCCGTAGTCTCTACAGCCAGATGTTGCAGAACAATCGGGACTTCAAGCCCAGATCTTATTATGATCCCCCAGGAAAGGATCAAGAGACAGAACGACTCGAAGCTCTCAAGGAAGAAGAGGATAAGAAGGCTGAGGCAGAGTCTCGGAAGAGGAAGCTTGCAGATCTGGAGGAGCAAAAGCGGATCTTGGAAGCTGAAACAAAGGAAAAGCAACGAGCATTAGAGGATGAAGCAAAACGCCTCCGAGCAGTGGAGGAAGCCGAGCAAAGGGCTAAAGCACTTCAGGAAGCGAACAAGCCACAAGCAAAGCCCAAGGTACCCGAAGCAGCACTGGATTCAGCGGAAGAATGGTACCGTAACAAAGCTCGAGAAGTGGTGGACCGCTTGCGCGGAAGGAAAAGCGAACAAGCGGAGAGTTTCCATAACTCGGAGCAGGAATGGCTTGGAAGGTGCCGGAGCTTGGAAAAGGCTCAACAGGAGTTTTTGCTTGCCTCGGAGAAACTCCAAACGGCTATGGGCCGAGCAATCAAGTCCGCAGTGCAGTACGGACAGGAAAAGTCCCTCCAGGAGCTTTTGGCAGGAATATACGAGTCGACGACTCGTGTACAAGAACCCAACCCAAAGAAGATGCCGAAGCTTCATGACCCCAAAAGCACTGAAGAGGATAAAGAGAAGAAGCTTGGGGATAAAAGAAAGTCCGGAAGAGGTAAGAAGCAGCCCCCCGGAAGAAACTCCTGGAAAGGAATGGACAGAGCGGATCTACGAGGAGGACTGGACTGGGAAGCGACTTCCGTTGCGCGAAGGAGAAGAGTTCCTCCCAGGAAGCAAGCCGCCATTCACCAAGGAGTGGACAGAAGGCCTGGAGAAACTGCTGTATGGCCTGGCGATGCGAGGATTTGGTGACCGGAACGGAGAGACGCAGCCACTGTACGAGTTCCCGTGGCAGTTGGCCGGAGATCAGGACCTCGAGGATACCAATCGGGAATTGGAAAAGTACAGCGTGCGACTCATTCCCTCGAAGAGAGAATGTAAAGGAGCTGGACGAAATGGAGGTCTGGAAGCCTGGTCAATGCACCCAGCGGGAAAAGGAAGGCTGGATGTCGAGCCTACGGAAACCTCGCGTGGAAGGACGATCTATGGATCACTACCCCCAGGACGGAACCTGTGCTCACTGTGTTGGCATGGAGGACATTGGAAGAAGCAATGCAAGTTCAACCAACTCAACTACCTTATGTACGAAGCCATGCTCACAGTGTTGGACCGCGGACATAAGATTCGGAGACTGTATCCGATGCGAGGAATATCAAAGCCCGGATGTGCGGAAGATGACAACCCGTATCGAAGATACTTTCCTATGCTCGCACTTTGCGACTATGGATCAATGGCCAAGGATGTTGCTGAGCGGAACAAGAAGTATCAGGAAAAGGCCAAGGGTGACAAGACGTTTCCCCTCCTATCTCCGGGAGAAGCGGATACCAGGAGGAAGGAAGCAAAGGAAGCTGGAAAGGCAGCAAGCACAAAGAAGAAGGCTGAACCGGAGAAGGCAAAGCAGAACATCTGGACAGCTCAAGGAGTGGTGGATCTGGAGAAGGAAGAAGAACCTATCACCACGGATGCCCCGGACCGTGATGAACTCAGAATCAAGTACGAGGAGCACCATAAAGCCAAGCTACGTCGTACTTTGGAGTCACGCGAAGCACAGCGGATTCTGGACGAAGCCAACGAAGAGATCGCGGAGAGAGCCAGAGCTGCAGAAGAGGCAGCACAGGCAGTGCCAAAAGACACGGCACCAGCAGTGCCAGAAGAACCAGCACCAGCACCAGCAGTGCAGGATGAGCCAGTACCTGCAGCACCTGAGGAACCAAAGAAGGACAAAGAGGATCCAGGACCGGATGAAGCCGGTAGCGACGACAAAATGTCGGATGGAGAATCGGAGTCGGAAGAAAGTTCCCAGCGTGAAGAAGACCCGGAAGACCCGGAATCGTCAGAACTGGACGAACCAAAGCGTCGGATCGCTCAGAAAGCAGCGAAGGATGAAGGAAAGAAGTCTGAGCAGGAAGCCGGACAATCGGTTGCAGACATCGACAAGAACGATCTGTAGCCAGGCGCTTGAGCTAGCTGGACTCGCGACCTTAGGTTGCGTAGCTGTATCACTAGTTCTTCAGCTCTTGTGGAGCTGCGTATTCGGATCAACTCTTCTCGCAGGAAGAATGCAAAAAGGAGTCACATGCACTTGTATGCGAAGGAAGGTAAATCGGATGCACAGTACCCGTTGGAGACGTAGAGTGAGTGGATTCAAGCGGAAAGTCAGAGCAGTAGTATTTGCCTGTTTGCTTTGCAGGACGGAAGCTATGCAAGGACAGCCCACAGCGGCTGCCGGAGTACCTGTACAAGATGGAGTAGACGGAGATGGATTAGGTATGGTACCTACTCAAGACATACTTGGACAATTGGTTCAAAACTCAAGAGTTACGACTGAAGCAATCCATCAGTTGGTGACCTACACTGGAAATCAAGGTAGTGCAGGAAGTTCTTATGAAGGGACACTCTCAAAGGCATTGGAAGGTGCAGTGAAGATGCTAGGTAGACCACCCTTGTTTGGTGGAGGTAAGACCGATGCACAAGATTTCATGGACTTCAAGGAACAACTGTACAACATTCTTGCGTATGCGGAACCTAAGTATGCGGATGCTTTTAGGAACTTGGAAAGGTTGGAAGACCATGAATCACTACCAGCTACATTTGCGGATGAAACGCAACAAGCCATGTCTACGAAGCTTTACTCGTTACTGTGTTCTTGGTTGACAGGAACTACAAAGCAGCATGCACGAGACCCAAGTATCGCAGGATCTAGGAACGGATTTGCTTTGTGGAAGTCATTGCTGAGGATGTATCAACCTAGTACACGAAGCAGGAGTTTGGCTTTGATGCAAGCGATTCATGGATACCCGAATTTTTCACCTGGACTTAGTGCTGTAGCCCAGATTTCCAAGTTGGAAGAACTAGTCAAGGATTACGAGAGATGTAGTGGATCAAGCTATCCCCGGGAAATTCTGTTATCTACACTCTTGAGATGTATCCCTAGTCCTTTGAAAGAACACATTCACCTACAGCTTACCGACAAGACTACGTATGCCCAGGTAAAGGAAAGTGTACTTGTCTACGAAACACGCAGTTGGATGCCAAATCAAGTATACCAACCTTTAGAATCAGGACAAAGTCAATCGTATCTTGGAGCAGTGGATAATGCACCGACAGGTGGAGGACATCAGGCGATGGAAGTGAATCGAGTAGAGTACAAAGGAAAAGGATGGAAAGGAAAAGGTACAGGAAAAGGAAAAGGCAAGAAGGGTTATGGAAAGATGTTTGGAGGATTTGGAGCTATGCAGGCAGGCCGAGGATTCGGCAGGTTTGGTCGTGGACGAGGCAAAGGCAAAGGTCGAGGTAAAGGACGAGGAAAAGGTAAAGGGAAGAAAGGTGGAAAGAGTAGAAAAGGTAAAGGCAAAAGCAAAGGAAAAGGAAAGAAAGGAAAAGGAAAAAGGCTTGGAAGGACAGTTTGTAGGATTTGTCATCAGGAAGGACATTGGGGGAACGAATGCCCCAACAGACATTCTGTTCGTAATGTGGAAGCCGAAGAACAACCTCAAGCGGAAACGTACACCAACAATCCACCGACCCAAGAACCTTACCCTAGACCTAATGTGGTTGAAACTGGCACTATAAGCCAGACCACAAGCCGACCGGACCCAAGGATCGTTACTCGGAGAGTAGGAGCGTCGAGCAGACCAAGTGGATTCAACCCAAAACCCTTTTATCATATTGCTACACCACCTGAGGAATACCCGGAGACTTTCCCGATTGATTCGGGAGAAGAGGACGACATTGACATCACGTATATTGATACAGTACGGATGGTTCGAGAAATTACAGATGAGACTGCAGATGGTAAGGAGGTTACCAACCCATTTTTCGGTGAACTACCCAGTCCTGGTTTTACAGATTCTGAGGAGGAGCTTGGATCTGGTGAACCAGCTGGAATCTGCCAAGGTTGTGGTACACGCCTGGAATTGGAGTGCAAACGAGATGCACCACCTGAGGCTGGAATTCCACGAGTTCCAGAACATTATCCAGGAGAAGAACACTACCTTAAGCAACAGCGAAGACTGAAGAGTGAAGGAAAACCTTACGACAAGAAAGCCATCGAGGACGCAGTGAAGCGCGAGAACGAGTGGATAGAACGACATTTGGAAGCGCTGGAAAAGAAAAAGGAGACCGAAGCGGAGAAAGTTCGGATGGTGCGTGAAGAGTTCCATGATGTAGCAGAGTGGTACGTGATGGATGCCACAGATGAAGATGGAGAGTGGTTTGTCGTAGACGACCACGAAGTGATCAGAGCAGTTCAAGTAGAAGAGACTGTACCCGATGAAGCACTGGAAGTGATCATTTTGGATTCGGGATCGGATGCTAGTTTGTTACCTAGGTCACATCCGAAGGCTACACGCACTAACACTGGAACCACAGGTATCTTGTTAGAGGATGCACAAGGAAATGCTATCAGGTCAGCAGGAATGGTGACTGCCGTCATTTCGGTAGAACAAGGAGAGGACTGTTGGACAGCCCCAAGTATTTCGGAAAGCTTTATTGTAAGCGATGCGACAAACATTCTGTTGTCGATGGGAAGACTGCTGAAGAATGGTTGGAGACTGGAGTACCAACCAGAAGTACCCGAAGGAGAGAAAGCTCTTAGTGCTCAGTGGAACCTTACGGTGTCGTCAATGGTTTTGGTTAGCCCAGATGGGAAAGCAACGGCAAGGATCTTCTATAAACGGAACAGTTGTTGTTTGTTAGGTAGATTATCGGTTGTTGGAAGTGATCGTAATGCCCGTTGGGCGGGAACAAGCGGAACTGGAGGAAGTTCAAGTAGTAGCACTGACAGTCGTACTGCAGTGGAGAGAAGCGTCACAGTACGTATTCCAAACTATCTTAGGGAGCTGTTGGACAGGACTCCCAGTGGTAAATGGACGATCATGGAAGACGGAACACCTTTTGTTTTGTATCAAGGAACAACTTATATGGATCCTAAAGATGCTTTTCCAGGATGGAAGTATAGGACGACTATGGTATCTGAAGGAGGAAGTGAATGGTCACTAGTCGAGTTGTACTCAGACTATGGTTCAATCAGGAGTCACAATGTGGAGATTCCGGAGTGTCATGGAAGACCGAAAAGGATCTGTGTTATCCTACACGCAGTGAGTGGAAACTTTTTCACTTTCTGTCGAGACTTTGAAGCAGTGATGGTTGCGAGAGGACCAGAAACACCTTTCGCGAGGAAAGAAGAACGAGTTCCGGAAGAACTGAGTACGCCGGTTGTGCCGGTAAATATCGCCCCTGGAAGGAGCGAAGGAGTATTGGGACCAACCTACGATGGAGACGGAAATCCGTTGCCAGAGTTGGAGATGCAGAAGTCTGCACAGAAGTTGAAGAGCGCAGAGAAAGAGAAAGTACGAGTGGAAGCAGAACCGTATACCCCTTCGGAAGAAGAGCGACTAGCTCATGAAGCAACACACCTACCGTTTGCACATTGGTGTGAATCATGCGTGGAAGCCAAGAGTAAACAGGATCACGAAAAGAAGAACCCAGAGGCAGGAAAGGATTCAGTGGGAGTACCTTATCCTATTATTCAGTTGGATTTTATGTTCTTACAAGAAAAGGACACGCCAGCGTTAGTTGGAATTTGTTCATGGACACGTATGTCAGTTGTGATCCCAGTATCTGGAAAACAGACCGACCGGAAGACAGTGGAGAAAGTGTTGAAGTGGGTACACAGTCTTGGACATTTGGACGAACTAGGATTCGTTGGAGATTCAGAAGAGGCAATGTTGTCTCTGACAGCTGCAACCGTGGAAACTCGGAGAAAGATGAACCGGAAGACTCACGATCAGAACAACAAGCCGTACCAGAAAGGAAGAACGGCAAGAGTAGAACGGTTTATCCAGACAGTGAGGAACCAAACAGTGTGCTTGGTACGAGCAGCGGAAAGAAAGCTTGGTATAGAGATTCCCGAAGGCCATTCAGTTTGGGCCTGGGGATTGTGCCATGCGTCGTGGTTGCTGAACAGGTACCACAGACACGCTGCGATAGGTTCAACGCCCTACGAAAGCGTTGTTGGGAGACCTTACCTTGGAAAGATAGCCCCATTTGGCGAGTATGTGTATGCTCTGAAGAAGCCCGAGAAGAAAGGAACAGCGAATTGGATTGGAGGAATCTATCTAGGTAAGAATTCTCAAGATATGCACTTGGTAGGAGTTGAAGACGGAGTATTGGCAACTGGATCGGTAAGACGTATTGCCACTGGATGGAGAAAAGAACCTCTACTGAAGCTGAGTGTAACTCCATGGAACCCCAAGAAACCAAAAGGAACATTCAGTAAGCAGCCATTACCAGCCCCAGCACTGGCAAGTATCGCTGAAGAAGGAACAGCACAGGAACCTGTAGTCCGTCCGGAAGATCGAGGACAATCTCAAGAAGAACAAGTGGAAGAACTACTGGATATGCTGGACACAAGTGAAGCCTCTAGCGGAGGCAGGGCCTCAGACGGAGGCAGGGCCAGCATGGGATCGAGTTCTCATTCTCGGAGTTCAAGTTCGATGCACGATGTACAACCTGGAGAGCCTGAAGGAGACCAAGTACGCGTGAGTGACGATACAATGCTGGAAGACTTGCGAAAGCGACCAGTAGAAGGAGGACAAGGAGTTGAAGGATCTCCAAAGAAGTCTCGTGAAGAGCCATCAGCACCATCATCACCCTCCAAAGGAATCTACCCGCCTTTGTTCGCAGGCAGGGTATCTCAGGAAGATGACCCATTTCATTGGGATGAACATGAGGATCTCACAGCAGTAGAAGGAGAAGATGTAGAGTATGAAGATCTCATGGAAGAAGAGATGGAAGAAGTTCCCAAGAATGACCAAGGAGAAACACCACCAGAATTAAGTCCAGAGGAGCTGGATACCTTGGATCAAGAAGCAGCAGTGGAAGAGCTAAATCGCCTTAGCAAGCTAGGAGTAATCGAAGAGTTTATGGAGGCGAATGCAACAGGGAACGAAAAGCGCATGGATTTGCGTGAAGTCTACGACTGGAGGTATCGTGACAACAGGTGGAAAAGACGGTGCCGGATAGTGGCAAGGGAGTACAGGGCAGGTGCGAGTTCTACGGCTGAGACATTCAGCCCAATGGCGAGCAACGCCGCGTCGCGCCTAGTCTTGTTGTTACATCTGGTATACAAGTGGGTAGTAGTAGTCCTAGATATAAAGGACGCGTACCTTCAGGTCCCGCAGCAAGAAGAGGTGCTCATCACAATTAGCGATTGGATGAAGCGAGCTGCCAATCTACAAGAAGGAGTGCTGTGGAGGTTGAAGAGATGCCTCCCAGGCCAGCGTAACGCAGCAACAAGATGGTATGAACACTTGCGGAGTATACTGGAGAAACTTGGATTCATATTCTCAGTACATGTACCCGCACTGGCCAGACACATCACAAGGAAGCTGTGTATCTCTATTCATGTAGATGATGAACTACTAGCTGGAGAATTGGAAGAAACAGTTTGGCTAGTAGAAGAACTGGAGAAGGTATTCAAGGTGGAAAAAGAAGGACCGTACCCAGCCGATGGAGTAGGAAAAGGAGAAGAGATGCGGTATCTCAAAAGGAAATATGTTTTCATTCAAGAAGGAATAGTTGTCCAACCAAATGAGAAGTATGTCCGAAAGCTCATTGAGTTGTATGACCTTGGAAAGTTGAGGAGTAAGGCCACGCCAGAACACATGGATCTGGTAAAGGAAGACCGGAGTAAAGAGTTGAGTGCTGAAGAGACAAAACGGTTTAGATCTGGACTCGGATCTATTTTGTACCTTGCACAGGACAGAATTGACATTCAGTATGCCTCAAAGTGTTTGGCATCAAGTATGTCGAAGCCGACAGTGCAGGCACTGAAGTGTCTGAAGCACTTGATCTTGTATCTGAGTGGAACAGCCACAAGGGCTACTTTGTTGCCGTATACCGAAATCGGAAGCCGGTTGATTACGAAGCTCAATGGCCACGAGGATGAAGAAATTGCCAAGGATGCAGGACATGTTGTGGAAGCGTATTCGGACAGTGATTGGGCAAGCTTGAAGACACCTGAAAGAGCTCGAAGGAAGAGTACATCATCAGGAATCATTGTACTAAATGGAGTACAAGTGTTATCATTTTCGAGGACCCAGAAGGCCACATCATCATCAAGCTGTGAAGCAGAGTTGTATGCACTAAGTGGAACTTGCGGAGAAGCTATCCTAGTCGGAAGGCTATTTGAGTTCCTAGTAAACGCGCCTGTACGCGTGGAGATACGGTGCGATTCCTCATCTGCACGACAGTGGAGTCAACGAAGAGGAGTTGGACGTCTGAAGCATGTGGACGTTAGGCTGTGTCAACTGCAAGATTGGGTGAGAGATAATCTTGTCAAACTTGGAACGGTAAGAACCGCGCTCAATGTAGCGGATCTGAACACCAAGAAGTTGTCGTATGCCCGAAGGTCATTTCTACTGTGTCACTTGTCTCAAGTGGAGTACGATGAAGAAGGAAACCTGGAGTATACCGGAGAAAAGGAGTATGAAAAGCATGAACAGGAAAAGAAGCTGAAAGAGTATGTCGGAAGTGGACAGATCAAGAACCTCATAAGGGCAATACAAGTTTTTCATCTGATGAAGCCTATCACCGCAGCTATGCTCAAGGATGACGTAGCGAACGCCCGAGCAGAAAGTAGTAGAACCTTTGGAGAAGGTATAGATAACATGGAAGGAAGTTTCACAAAATTCGAAGTATGCATGATTGTGTGTATACTGCTACTCGCAGCCCCGTATGCTATCGCCACCTGGAAGTGGATGAAGAGGACTGTGGACCACCTTAAGGGTGTAGGAAAAGTAAAAATATCCACAGGAAGTAGAGCACGTGTTTTTCACTAGGCTACTTGCTGGCACGTTCAAGGAAGCCACCAGAGCAGTGGCAAGTGGCTTTGGAAAGACGAAAGTGAAGCTGTCGCGGAAGGCTATAGACACTGTTGGGTTTGCTTTCCGGAGACGAAGCCGGAATGCAGCTCACGCAGACGCCGTGGAAGAATGGAGCCACCAACTCAGGATGACAGCGAATGGGAAATCATGGAAGCAGAGTACGAAGTGGAGTCTACCGAAGGATGCACAAATAAGTGCTACTGGTGTGGAGTACGAAAGTGCACCAGGGAGAAAAAGGACCACCAGAAATGCGCATGCAGTTCATGCATTGCAGGCTATGCATCAGCACAATGGAGGAAAAGTTATGACAGAACAGATGGATCTACCGCAACAGCACCAGAAGAAGAAGAAGCGAGTGGATCAAAGGATACGAAGCATGCATGGAATGCCAATGTACCGAAGAGTGGAACTGGCGGAAAAGGAAACTTGAGGAGACGTGGTAAAGCCGCCATGAAGAAGATGGACGAAGCGGAAGGAATCCGTATGCCCCTCATAAGTGAGGATGACTACGAGCGTGGAAGCAGAGTCATTTCAGGAGTGACTCAGGAAGAATCGGAGATGATCGAATTCCGTGGACAAATGAGGACACTTGAAGAAGTGGGGAATATGATGATGCCCCAAGAGTGTCAGGATTCGTATGAAGTGTTCTGTGAAAGGGCGAGAAAAGAAGGAGAGGAAGAATTGGATTTGTTCGCGCCCCAAGAACAAGTGGATCCAGGAACGCTGGATAGCACGGAGATGCTTACGTTGACCGGAAGTCATTAAGCCCTACATCGTGATCGAGTATGAGACAGAGCAGTGAGTGTAGGCAAGACAGAAAAAGTTTCACCTTGGAACACACCAGCGGAAGCGTAAAAGAAGGATGGACGCTGACGCAGTAAAGGTTGTGTAAGTTTCACATGGACGAAGTACTTGTTACTGTACGGATGTCAGGACATGGACGGTCTGACACACCTCCTTAATTGGGGGACGGTAAAAAGGTGGGTTGCACGGAGTGTTTAACCCAAGGACTTGCAACGGCAAAGCCTATGCAGTCAAGGGCGGAGGTATGCCCGACCGCAGACCGAAGTTGAAGTACAGCACAAGGACTTCGAGGCAGGGTGTTAAATCTTGTACATAGGAACTGCCCCACACCTTTGTGAGCCCAGGCTACGGTATATTTACTTGCAGCGCCTTTTGACTCAAGCAGGAAAAGCGTGACCGCTCAGGGTTTTACAGTTTAACTAAGTCGCAGTCCGTTTCACCTTGTCCTCATAGTTTCTTCTGTATTATTCTTGTACAGCTCTTTTTTGTCTTCTTGTAGTTCTTACTGGGACCGAGTGCAGCAACTGCTGTCATTGAGGCCCGCCCACGCCAAAAAAACTCAAGTTCGGGAACACAGTGTTCCAAACTTCGAGTTCAGGGCCCCGAACACAGTTCAAGGCCCTGAACTTCGAGTTCGAACCATAGTTGCCTCCGAACTTCCAGTTCGAACACTAAGTTCAGCTTCCAGTTGAACTCCAAGTTGAACATTGGAACTTCCAGTTCAACTCCAGTTCGAACACTTGGAGGCTGGTGTTCGAACCGGAAGTTCAAACACTGGTGTTCCAAAGATTCGAACAGAGTGTTTGAACTCGAGGGTGTTCAAACACCAGTGTTGGAGGTTCGAACACTGGTGTTTGAACTCCGGGTTCGAACACCAGTGTTTGAACTCGAGGTTCGAACACTGGTGAATGTTCCTTCTCTTTTCTTTCTTCGCAAACTCCTCCATAAAGCGATTTTGTGTGGCGTCTCTTCTTTTTGTTTATAAAGCGTTTTTTGACCAGCCAGTGTTCGAACCCGGAAATCGCACGGGGTTCGAACACTGGTGTCCGAACTCTGGGTTCGAACATTCGAACACCGGTGTTTGAACTCAAGGTTCGAACACGGTGTTCGAACTTAGGGTTCGAACACCAGTGTTGGAACTGCGGGTTCGAACACCAGTTTTTGAACTCGGGGTTTGAACACTGTTGAATGTTCCTTCTCTTTTTTCTTTTCTTGGCAAAAAGCCCCATAAAGCGATTTCGTGTGGCTTCTCTGCTTTTTTGTGTTCGTAAAAGCGTTTTATAGACCAGTATTCGAACCCGGAAATCGAATACCAGTGTTCGAACTCGAAGGTTCGAACACTGGTTTTCGAACCTGGAGTTCAAACACCAGTATTTGAACTCCGGGTTCGAACACCAGTGTTTGAACTTAAGGTTCGAACACTGGTGTTCGAACTGGGGTTCGAACACCAGTGTTTGAACTCTGGGATCGAATACCGTGTTTGAACTCCGAGTTCGAACATCAGTGTTCGAACTCGGAGTTTGAACACTGTGTTCGAACCCGGAGTTCAACTCCGGTTCCAGGTGTTCGAACTCGGGGTGCAACCCTAAGTTCTAGTGTTATGTTCTCCGCCCCCCCCGCCCCCCCCCCCAGGCCCTGCCAAGTGTTCGAACCCAGGGTTCCGGAACACTGCAAAAACCTATGCTCCCACACCCTGTACAGTATGCGGGGTCGTGGACCACGCAGGGTAGCAGCAGAGCTGCTAGGAGCAGCGCCTTTTTCATCTCTAGCAGAGATTCTGTTGGCAAGCACAGCGTGCCAAAATGTACACAGGCCGTAGGCCGTGGAAAGGCTTTCCTCAGCATAGTCACTGGTAGTCTGCAGGGACCTTTCAGGTCCATGAGAAGTTTCACCAAAGCTCTGGTAGTACGGGAGTCTCCCTTGTAGGGGAGGTGGACGAGTCGTTCGCCTTACCTTCGACCAGTGCTCGATCCTTCTGAGAAGATGCCAGCGGCATCGGTTTGTACAGTGCCCGAACTCACCCCCCCATATCCGCTAGGAGCAAAAACGGAGTGCTTTTGCTTTAAGGTTTTACTGCGGCGCAGTTGAGGGTCCCCCGAAACGTGCGCTTACGAAAGTTTCGTTGGGAAATAAAAAGCTTTCTTAGCCTTGCTAATGCCCCTCCTGGTCCCAGTCCCGGGCTGTATTTCACTTCCGGAAGCTTCAAACCGAGCCCAAATGCCATCTCCCGAGGCTTGCTAAACGCATCTAGCCTGCGTTGCAGCAGTGCTCAACCTCCATGCCGTCGCTAAACCCGAAAATCCTGCTGCACACGCTTTACTTGGTATCCAACAGCCCCAAATGCATTGTCCAAGCCTTGAAACCGCATTTTATAGCTTTCTTAGACTTGCTAATGCCCCTCCTGGTCCCAGTCCCGGGCTGTATTTCACTTCCGGAAGCTTCAAACCGAGCCCAAATGCCATTTACCGAGGCCTGGTAAACGCATTTGGCCTGCGTTGCAGCAGTGCTCAACTTCAATGCCGTCGCTAAACCCGAAAATCCAGCTGCACACGCTTTGCTTCGGTCTCCAACGGCCCCAAAAGCAATGTCCAAGCTTGACAAGCGCATTTTGCAGCTTTCTCAGCCTTGCTAATGCCCCTCCTGCTCCCAGTCCCGGGCTGTAATTCAGCTCCGAAGCTTCAGACCGAGCCCAAATGCATTTCCCGAGGCCTGGTAAAAGCATTTGGCCTGCGTTGCAGCAGTGCTAAACCTCCATGCCGTCGCTAAACCCGAAAATCCTGCTGCACACGCTTTACTTTGGTATCCAACAGCCCCAAATGCATTGTCCAAGCCTTGAAAACCGCATTTTATAGCTTTCTTAGCCTTGCTAATGCCCCTCCTGGTCCCAGTCCCGGGCTGTAATTCACTTCCGGAAGCTTCAAACCGAGCCCAAATGCCATCTCCCGAGGCTTGCTAAACGCATCTAGCCTGCGTTGCAGCAGTGCTCAACCTCCATGCCGTCGCTAAACCCGAAAATCCTGCTGCACACGCTTTACTTTGGTATCCAACGGCCCCAAATGCATTGTCCAAGCCTTGAAAACCGCATTTTATAGCTTTCTTAGCCTTGCTAATGCCGCTCCTGGTCCCAGTCCCGCTGTAATTCACTTCCGGAAACTTCAAACCGAGCCCAAATGCATTTCTCGAGGCTTGGTAAAAGCATTTGGCCTGCGTCAGCCTGCGTTGCAGCAGTGCTAATCCTCAATGCCGTCGCTAAAACGGAAAATCCTGCTGCACACGCTCTACTTTGGTCTCCAACAGTCGAAACGCATTTTCAAGCCTTCAAAAGCGCATTTTACAGTTTCTTAGCCTTGCTGACGCCCCTCCTGGTCCTAGTTCCGGGGGGTAGTTCAGCTCCGCAAGCTTCAGACCGAACCCAAATGCATTAGTAAACGCACTTGGCCTGCGTTGCAGCAGATCTGGACCTGAATGCCGTCCCCAGACCCGAAAATCCTGCTGCACGCGCACGCATTTTCAAGCCTTCACAAGCGCATTTTACAGTTTTCTCAGCCTTGCTAATGCCCTTCCTGGTCCCAGTCCCGGGCTGGAAAATCAGCTCCCGAAGCTTCAGAGCGAGCCCAAATGCATTTCCCGAGGCGTGCTAAACGCATTTGGCCTGCGTGGAAGCAGATCTGGACTTCCATAATATCTTACTGCATGCGCTTATCTTAAACGAATCAGAATCTTTTGTTCAATGCCTGCATCTGAGCTTTTCTGGCATCCGTTCATGTGAGCCCGACGACAGCCATTCCGCTGTTGGGATGATTCAATGGGATTATTGATTTTTTCGCGGCATAAGAGCGAGTAGTTTGCTGTTTAAAACAGCGGGCGGGTTGGGACGGGGTTATGTGTGATGGGAAGGACGTTTTTGTTCATTTCTTCGCGGCATAAGCGCCGGGAGTGTGCAGTTTACAAAAAGCAGTGCCGCCCTGGCACTTGGCCAAGATGAGGAGTTGGTTTTGACGCACAAAGCAGTGCAATCAGACGAGGGATTTGCTGCGGGTGCAGCAGAAGGAGACAAGGTGATGGGCTTCTTTTTGGATTGGTGGGGAATCTCCGTCGAGGAGGGTAAGGAGAAGGGGCTCAGGAAAATCAGATCTCATCCGAGGCCTTGCCCGCGAAAGTCCAAACTTTGCCCAACCCCCCGCCGTGACTGCAAGCTCCACCCCGGTGTATGGCTACAATGGCTACGGCACCTGCATGCAAAAATACATGACCGGCCGCTCCTCATCGCTATCACAGACCCTCGAAACATGTGACGAGAATATCAAGCTGGAGAACTGTGATAAAGGGCAGCTTCAGGCGCAGGTGAAAGCTTACACAATGTCCCAAGCTTGCAAGGTCATGGATGTTGCGACGTCGGTCAGCTCGTGCAACAAACACCAGTGCAATCTGAAGAAGTTTTTCACAAAAGGGAAGCACATTAAGCACTGCGAGGAAGCAACTGCCCAAAGCACAGTTTCTTCTTCTACCATTGTTTCATGGATGCAAGAAAAGACGGGAACGTCCACTTGTCATAGCTTGCGCAGAAAAGAATGTGAGTTCATGGAATTTGGTCTCGCTGCCTGGGACATCTGCACGGTTGGCAACTTGTGGTCGAGAGTCTTTGTCCGGCTGTGATGCTCGTTGAGCTTGGCCGCAACAGCCGATGCCAGCCGGCAGGTGGAATACATGCATGGACCTCGATGCAAGCTTTTTCTATGAAATCGCGGGAGACGTCGGCTGCTGCAATTTGCAAGAAGACGTGTCGCTTCAAGTTCGCCAATTGCACAGACCACATTATGTTCTCTATCTAGATTTGCCTGGTGCACCCAGTCTGATGCCCTGGTCCGTGATGAAGCGTTCCTGGCTCCAACACTTGATCGACATGAAGCCGATGACATTTCAGATGCTTTCATGTAGATGATACGGAGATGCTAGGCGAGGTATCCAGTGGAGGGCGCCGTGGCAGAACTCGTTGAGACTGGATTCAAGATGTCGCAAGGCATTGCAGTTGCCAGACCAGTCGCAGCTGGCAGGGTAACCGAGGCAACCCAACATTGAATGGGATGCCGTAGGCACCAAGCGGAGCATGTTTCCCAGGCACAAGCAGAAACATTCAAGTCAAGTCCGACCCGAGTCGCGCCCCTCACTGAATCCATTCGCGGCGAGAAGTGTGGTTGGCGCTGGAAGGTAGAGTCCTCCACTTTTTTTAATGCAGTGTCGCGAGTTGAGCACCTGCCCTGTTGCTGCCTTTCATGGCCGCGGATGTCGTCGACTGCGGGCCGCCCTTGCGCAATGAGATCTCCAGGTGCACAGTCCGGGTTGGGCAGGTCAGAGTCTCCGGCAAACTTCGGATGGTACCGGCCGTTGGAACAAGATCACCAGTGTCACGCTCTGCAGCATCGTTCTTGTTCTGCGAACAAGAGTGGCTGACGTATGCTGACGTGATTTTTCGGGCTTCCCGTGTCGCCTCCAGTCATCCAGTCTTCAACAGGCTGGCTGTAGCCTGAGAATCGGATCCCAAATGCGGCAGAAATCCTGTCCCTCAGCACGGCGACAGTGGCTGCTTCATTTGCAGCTGCAGCCAATCGGTGGGCGACCGCGATAGCGCTCACAGGCATGTGCCGTTGCTTTGATGTTTGTGTGCTGTTGTTGCGCATTGTTGCACGGATTCGCTATTTGGTTGCATGTCGGAATAGCGCACAGATGAGGGTGGAAGTCATGTGTTTAGTTGGGAGCACGGATTCTGTCCGCTGTTCCTGAAAAGCCAAATCCTGATCAACAAATACACCCAGGAAGCTCAAGGCTTGGCGAGGATTCTCATAAAGGCTTGGCGGTGGCGACGGCAGCTTGGCAAGAGCTGGGAACTTTATCCTGGCATGCACCGAGTGGCACAGGAAGTGCCTGCGACTCTTCCTGGATGTAGATGGGCACATTGACAGGACTTGCAGAGCAGTCTCGCATCGGTGGTGGACCACTTTGCCGGTTTTTTCGAATCTCAATGTACAGAAATCCCAGAAGTGCTGAGCCGAGGACCTTCCCTATGCCGAATTGCAAGCCCTCGTGGCCCGAGTCGCAGTCCATCTCGCGGTAGTGATGGAAGGCGACGTGTAGGTCTGACTTCCGGTTGGAGCTTGGATGCCACTTTTTATCAGAGTGTTGTTGCTCTTGTCGACGAAACTTTCGGCGAGTGTCGTTGCATGCGGTGCTGTCGTGAGTGCGCGACTACCCTGAGGAGTTCACTGTGACCGGAAGGAAGTGATGGCGACTCGCAGCAACGATCACACCGATTGGATCGCCAAAGCAGGGTTTCGAGCAAAGGTTTTGTGTTGATACCCCCAATGTTAATGTCGGCGAAATTCAATGACTGACAGAGTGTGTTCCTTGAGGGTTGCAGTGAGGTTTGCAGTCCTGGCATGTGTATATGGACGGCGTACTTCTAGATGCGACACAGTCTGAAGTCACTTCTAGAGACGGTCAGGTCGAATACGTATGTAGGAATTCCAGGCTAGACCGGTAAGCGTGGATTCGGGCAAGTCGTTGCTTCTCGCATTGATCCGCCTTTGGCGACGTTTCGCTTTGGTGCCGAGGTCGCCCTCTTCGTGGATGAGGCGGCTCCACTCGTGATCGCCATGCTGGCAGCACCTTCGGATGAAAGTCCACACTTTTTGCCTTCCTAAACCCCTACACTCCTAAACCCAAGAATTGGTGGGGCCCTCTCCCAGTCATGGAGCAAATCTGGGAAGGAAGCCTTGAACGCCACAGAGGAGCTTGAAGTTAGAGATTCACTATCTGCAGTGGTTATTTGCTGGCAAGTTTGTTTTCGTAGAAGAGGAGATGAAAGAGTGATGTCACTGCTGATGGCAAAAATCCTGCGCTGCTTAAGCACCATAGGCTATTGGAGTTGTCATGTACTGCCGGCGATGGATGTTGGAGGAGTTGGCCCATCAGCACAAGCGCGTGTGCTCGTACGCGACAGCATGATGAAACTCGATGAAGCCCAATGAAGCTTTACTCAACCACACCCTGCAAACAATTCCCTATGGGTGGTTGTCAAAATTAGGGTCCCTTTTTGGGTAACCTAAAAATAAGGTGCCGTATGATAATCATGAGCCAAAAAGGGACCCTAATTTTGACAAGCACCCCTATAAAAACCTTTGAAGCCTTGTGCGACCTTGTTCTGAAACCTTCTGGGACATGAACCCGAAGCCCTGAGCCCTAAAAAGCTCCTACACCCTGAGAGCCTTAAGGCTTTCTTTAGAGGGGGCTTCTTTATAGGACACCTTTCTGTAAAACGGGCCCAGATCCTCTGGGCGGGGCTCTGCTTCGTGCCGGTGGATCTGGCAGCCTGGCCGCGCGACCGCTGCGGCTACGCGCGGAGCTCAGGGCCCGGGTTTCTGTTGTTGGGGCTCCTTTTGAGCATATGGGAGTTTTTTGAAATTAGGGGTACCTTGTTTTGGGGTCCTTGTAATGAGGATCCTACTATTGAGGGTACTATATTGGGGTCCCCTATTTTCGGAAACTCCCATATCGCCGGAAATAGCTTCGGAAACCACTGCTGCACAGAGAGGCATGATGGGAGGTAACACAGCACAACCTCACTTGGGTGGTTGTCAAAATTATGGTCCCTTTCTGGGTAAAATATTAGGTGCCGTATTATAATAAGGACCCAAAAAGGGACCCTAATTTTGACAACCACCCACTTGCAGGATGGCCCTTTTTGGGAGCTGCGGGTCGGAGCGGAGATTCCTTCTTTTTGGAGGTTGCTTAAGTCGCTGATGAGTATCAGAGATAGAGGCCTGGACCAAACCCCAGCTCCCAAACCTCAAGCCCCCACCCTCAAACACCCTGGAAACCAAGCCCTCACAGTGATCCTAAATCCCAAGCCGTAAACTCTCCGCCCTTGGACCGACGCCCACGCGGCTTCTCAGGTTCTTGAGACTTGCGGAGTGGGTCTGGCACTGGCTTCGGAGGCTTCTGGACTTCTTGGAGATATGAAAGGTCTTCTTTCTGTCTTTCTTTTCATAGAACTTACAACTGTTGCTGCTTAAGGTGAGAATCGTTAGTGAGTGATTTTCGTCTTGGTGCCACTGGCAGTGTCCATATTGTAACACCTACCATTTGATCCGCTCTCGCTATCGCTGGTCTGATTACGTTTGCTGACAGTCGTGTTTTTTCCTGATAATCATACCACTTTATTAATATCACTGCGGCAAATACCACAATGTCACATCAAGCTTCAAGTCGCTTTGGGGAGGACAAGACCACTTCCACTTTTCGTGACAGGTCGTTCCGGTTTTGCTTGGGTGTTGTGGTGCATTCTGTTCTGCACAGCTATCCGAAACGTGCATCGCCTCGGCCTTTTGCAGGCTCATCGCGAGGCCGCCACGACACTTCTGCGTGCGGTTCAAGGAGAGCCGCTCTATGTGTGCTCTCACTTTCAATTGAGCCGTACTCCGACTCAGCTTAGAATCCCAGGATGGTGCAAGCCAAAGTTCAGCAGCTTGTGCGGATGTGAACGGAGCACCAACTCGTGCTAGACGGTCCGAAGTGTCATGTTTTTTTGATACGGAAGGCTGTGCCCTTGTGACGCTGGAAGAAGCCCTCGCGACATCCCGCCGCTGGCTCGGTCATGTGGCGTCGCCTCAAGATATTGAGTTGCAGCCACCGTGCCATGTGCAGATATCATGAATCGGCTTGTTCGGTTGTTCTAATATGGCAGAAACCGCCTGAATGCTGTGGCGACAGCCCACGCTTGTGTCAAATGGCTGGAGACGAGGATCGGGAGCCAGGTAAATGTTGGGTTTGTTTGTGTGATCTAATCTAATTGTGAACGCTTGTTTGAGTTTTTCTCGCACATGTCGAGAGGCTAGCAGTTCAAGTTCGCAGCAGCTTACTGAGGTGTTGAGATTGGCGAACCACTGCTCCAAGCGCCTGCAGACGCAGCATCGGAGGAGCCGCTTGCAAGCAGCAGCTTCGTAGGTTTTTCCCTCCGCAGGCCGTTCACTCGGTGCGATGTGCGGCTACCGGAACAAGTTTGAAGCATTTAAAGCCACCCGTTGGTGCTCGCACATTCTCGCCGACCATAACAGGGCCTCAAGGCTTCACTAAGGCAAACGTCGAGCCTCCAGGGATTGATGTTCTGTGGCATTTCCGAGCATACGTCACGAGTTGATTAGGTTCGGGATTTTGCAATGCTATCTGAAACGATGGGCATGCTGAGCAACGCGGGAGGACCTGGCCTATGCGATCTTCACTTCCGGCTCAACAGGTGGCTTGCCTGCGAGCGGTCAAAATCCCGAGTGAGTGCTTAGCCTCGAACCCCCGCAGGCCTTCAGTTAGTGCCCTTTCCAGTGCATACCTAAAACTTCTATTAGTCTGGGGCCCTCTGTTGCGAGTCTTTGCCTTTTTGCTCGAGTGCTAAGGGCGGCCCAAGTGCGTTCTCTGCGAGTCGGCCCGGCTGCATTTGCGTGGGGGAAGGGACTTGCAGAAGAACGGCATTTACGGCTCTATCGGGGTTTAGGGTTTAGGGCAGTTCAGGGTTCAGGGTTCAGTGGCTTCAAGTTTCACTGGGCTCTGGGCAGGAGGCCACGTCCCTTCCTCCTCTTGTCCGCACCTAGGAGATCCCGGCCAGCGAGGTAAGTCGCCTCCACGTGGACCCCTAGCTCATAGCCGATAGCCAGAAGCCCCATCACAATCGGGTTGCTTCCATCGTACGGCATGGTACCCTAAATCCAGTCTAAGCCCCAGAAGACCCTGAACCTTAAACCGCATCAGCTCCATCTCCGGGGCAAACAGGCACGGCGCGGCTTTGGCTTATGCCTGGGCCAAGGCCGAAGTGGAGGAGCTCGGGCCAGGCGCCGACGAGGGAGCCCCCCGAGCCTCGCCGTATCGTCTCGTCTCTTCGGGGGTGTCGGTTTCGGCTTGGGGTAAAGGGGGGACTCCTGGGGGTGTATACCCTTAAGATAGCCATGATATATAGCCCCTTAAAAAAAGCCCATTAGAGGGTGTAGGGGGGGGGGGGGGTCCCCTTAAAAAGGGTCCATGCTCGCTCGCAGCGCAGGCAGCCGCCAGCTCCTGGGATCCCACTTCACCTTCGACCCGGCCCAAGGCTGCGCCCTGGGTTTATCCCACGGCCCCACTCCCACCACGGGGGCCGCCGCGTTGCAGAGGTGACGTTTTTGGAGCCTTGACTTTGGGTGCCACGCTTGTGGCGCTGCCCCGCTCGTGCCCTGGCAGAGAGAGAGAGGAGGAGAGGGGGGCGGAGGTTCAAACAAACTGGGACCTGCCCCGGCGGGGGCCTTGGCGGGCGGTCGCGACCGCCCTCGCTTTTGCAACTGAGGACGGTCTTGGGTGCCCTGCAGGATGCCCTCAGCAGCCACTCGGTCTGACATCAGTTCGCTTAATTTTTCTATCACTCCGGCCTTGCCCCGAGGCTTGGATGTCAGTCATGCCACGATGACGCCTACACAGTGGTCGCTGAAGGCAGTAGTACAGTCCGTTTAGTCGACAGCAGATGACCTCCAATGAGAACCCCAGAACCCCAGAACCCTCAAACCTCAAGAGGGCACCCTAAACCCCAAACCCTAAGCTCTATAACCCCTAAATCCTAGCCCTAAACCCTAAATCCTAACCCAAAAACCCCAAACCCTAAACTCACAAACCCCAAACCCCAAATCCGATGATCTTTGGAGGCTCCCGGCCCGCTGCCAAAGTTGCAGCATCTGCTCCCTGGTTTCGTTTTGCTTTGAAAGGGCTGTTGATTCGTCGATTATGTACAGTATACAAAGTATATATACACATACTGTATATATATATATATACATATATATATATATATATATATATAGTATACATACATATATATATATATATATATATATACATATATATATATATACACATATAGATATGTATATATATATATAGAGTATTTATAGTGTTTATAGTATATATATATATATATATATATGCTCACCCCCCCCCCCCCATGACAGACCATCCCCTTCAAGACATCGCTCCCACCGGCGTGTTCGTGCTTTTTCCGGGGTATCGAGTTTGAGCCCTCCGAACGTATCTGTGGAACCACCAAAAGACTGAGACCCGTTGACAGACCATGCCCTTTCAACTCAGTCGTAGCGCATGGTCTGTGATCGGGGGGAGGTGGCACTCAGCTTTCAAAAACTCAATTCCAAAATTTACAAAATTCTCTCCCCTAACTTTCCGGATTTCCAAAATTTCCAAAATTTCCAAAATTTCCAAAAATTCCAAAATTTCCAAAAAGTCCGCCCTTATGTTTTGGAAAAATCCTGTCGGCTAGGTCGGGCCGTTTTGGAAATTTTGGAACTTTCGGAAATTTTGGAAATTTCGGAAATTTTGGAAATTTTGGAAATTTTGGAAATTTTGGAATTTTTGGAAATTTTTGGAAATTTTGGAAATCCGGAAAGTTAAGGGAGAGAATTTTGGAAATTTTGGAAATTTCGGAAATTTCGGAAATTTCGGAGATTTCGGAGATTTTGGAAATTTTGGAAATTTTGGAACTTCTGGAATTGATTTTCAATGGGCTGATTGTGACCCATCGGATGACAGACCATGCACTACGACTCACTTGCAAAGGCAAGGTCTGTTTAGACGATTGTCAGTGTTTATCTATTTTTCTAAATTGGTACTCCTACGAATACTAGTACCAATACTCATTCTGACATTGATCATTTGCTGACTGCCCAAGCTAATACCAGCATTAACACTAATATTTACACTTTTTAAGCCAATACGAATAGGCACCATACAAATAACAAATACTAATAATGATTAATACTGACGTTCATACTCCTACGCATATCAATAATTATGCCCATATTGGTAGTAGTGTATTTTAATTCCAATACTAATACACACCTGCATATACCAATGTACATAAATATACATACCACTATATTAAAGTACAAATACATTAGCTCATGCATGTATTTATCTGTTAGTATTTTCATGTAATCAGGAGTAATACTAATATAAGACAAACGTTGATGCGAATACATAACCTCATTTTGATATTAGCACTCGCACTAGCACTATTACTAATACCAATCACACTGTTTATACCAACACCAAGATTTACATAAGTATTGATACTCCTACGGATACTACTGCGTATACTCTTATGCTGTTAACAGTAATGCTGTCACCAATACTAATACTGACATTGATAACTTGCTGAATATTCAAGATAATGCCAGTATTAATACCAATATTAACACTTATACTAAGGCTAATGCGACTATGGATAATCCAATACGAATATTAACATGAATGCTCCTACGAATACCAATAGTCATATTCATTTTGATGTGAAGACTAATACCATTACAAAAGACACGTGCATATGCTAATGCACACCAGAACACATACCATTAACTTAAAATGCCGATATGTATCAATGCATTCATGTACTGATGTTTTAGGACAAGCATATACCCATATACCAATGTAACAATACAGTACTTAATGTGTGAATATACTATACTAGTATGCTATTATACTAATATGCTACTATACTAGTATGCGACTACTGTAATATGCAAGTATACCGACGTGGCAGGTTAGTGTACTAATATGACAACATACTGATACACTTATAAATCTTTAGACAATACACGTATATTGCATATACTAGTATACTCATACACTAATGTACGAATATACTGGTATGTTAATATACTAATATATTAATACAGCAATATACTAGTTTACTCATGCATCAGTTGTACTGAAGTATTAAATTTACGAATATGCAAGTATACAAATATGTTGCCTCTCGAACACATCAATGTGTTGATATACTAACCTGCTGGTCTACGAAACTATCAGAATAGTAACATATCGAAACTAACTGTAATTTTGATACCAATACTAGCACCTCTGCCATTATTAATTGATATTAAACCCAGCATGAAGACTGATACTAATACTAGCAGTGGTACTATTACTGGCATTGACACTGGCATTAACACTAAGACTAAAACGAAGATGAGCACTAACATTAATGTATACTTACTACTGTCGATATATGCATATATATACACATACTTACAATAAACACTAATAATATTGCTGATACTATTACTAATACCAATATTAATACTCATACTCATCCTATATCAATGCTACCACAAAACTTATAACTCACGTGTCGCGCATCTGGTCCATGCGTCCTCAGTACATGGCATGTTAAAAGTATACTTGGTATATGTACTATAAAGGATTTGCTTTACAGATTGTCGTCATGTGTGGTGTGTGTAGATGCAATATCTCAGCCTAGTCACCGAACGAGAGTACACTATCACAAGGGCATGGTCTGTCAACGGGGGGGGTGAGCATATATATATATATATATATATATATGCATCTTGTCAGGGGGGTTTGGAAAAGGCCTCATATGTAAGAGCTTCCACCGGCGTTTAAGGTCTAGAGCAGGGCCCCGCCCCCTGTGTTCTCGATACCCTCTCACAAATCTTTGCATCAAATCCGATGTTCACCGAGACAGCTACGTTTTGTCTTGTGATGTCAAGACTTGCTTCTGATCCAGAATCTGAGGACGCTGTGCGGGGAAACAATGCGCGCGGATCCTTTGCCGTGAAACTTTTCTCCAGAGCTCCCAGGCTCTGTAACGCTCAGCGCCGTCGACATCCCTAACCCTTTCGCACAAGGGGCCTCCCCGCTTTTCGCAAGTGTAGACTGAACAGCGGGCTGGTCTGCAGGCACCTCGAGTTCTCAAGCAACATGTTGCCCTCAACCTTGGTTTTCAGCTGATTCCATGCAGCAGTAAGGAGACGATCGATACTTGGTCCTCGCTGCTGGCGCTGCGCAACATGTATGGCGTAGCTCAGACTGCAGGACGCAGCTTTTCAACCCGATGCCCACCTCCGTCGTCCCAGGGACAGGGCTTCAGTCTACAGTGCACAGAATGCTGTGCTCGTCATTGAATGTCACGTGGGGACAAAGACGAAGAGCTTGCCGAGTTGTCATTTGTCGCCCAGGTTACGGAGGCGACCGGCTTGCAGACCGCACATCGCACGACCGTCGGGGACTCGCCGCACCCCGGAAGCAGATCCCACCTTCCTCCTCTTCCTCCTCTTCCTCCTCTACAAGACGTCTTCCCATGTGCTACAGCCCACCTCTGCCGCTACCAGCCGCCACCACCACTGCCGCTACCACCACAGCAGTACCAGCATTCGTGGTACCACTAGTCCTGCGGTGCTGTTGTTCCTGTGGCCACTGCACGAGGCGGAGTGACGCGAACGGGTTGTCAACCGAGGAAGCTTGTCGGTCGCGCTCTGCGCGGCTATGTTGTGGCCCTTTCCGAGGACTCAGCGGTATCTTTAAGCAGCCTTGGTAGAATCCAAGATAGCCTTTAAGCAACCTTGCGGCCTAGTCCTGGCGCTCTTCACCTGTCGGAGGAGGGCGAGATCCTCCTGGCGGGTCGCGGCCTCGCACGTGGATATTTGGGTCGCGAGGAGGCGCTGAACCCCGAATCCCCCTACCCTATGCCCCGAATCCGCCCTTTCCCTAAGCCCTACTTGACAGTGACCATCGCAGGAGACACAGAAGCGCTTCGTGGACTTCCCTGCCCTGGCGAACGGCATGGAGGTGCTAGAGTTTTCGATGTAAAGAAGAAGGCTTCCAGGTGGGGTTCTATAGGAGGGCTCATATAAGGCTTCTGTACCAGGGGGTTGCCGGTGATTCTGCATATTCTCATCAAGCTCCACTGAGCCCAGGGCTTAAGTTTCTGCATCAGCAGAATTTTGAAGGCTGAGAGCGCCTTCGAGGCCGTGCCCGAAAGTTGTCCAAAAGTTACAAAAAGGGAGCGAGCGCTTTCGAGGGCTTGCCCGAAAGTTGTAAAAGGGGGTGAGAGCACTTGATGTGAACGAAAGTTGTTAAAAGGGTGAGAGCGTTTTCGCGGCGCGCTTTCGAGGCCCTGCCCGGAAGTTTTAAATGGGGTGAGGGCGCTTTCGAGGCCTTGCCCGGAAGTTGCAAAACGGGGTGAGAGGTTATTTCATTGCCCGGAAGTTGTAAACGGGGTGAGAGTGCTTTCGAGGTTTTGCCCGGAAGTTGTTCAAGGGGTGAGAGCGCTTTCGAGGCCCTGCCCAAAAGTTACAAAAAGGGAGCGAGCGCTTTCGAGGGCTTGCCCGAAAGTTGTAAAAAGGGGTGAGAGCACTTGATGTGAACGAAAGTTGTTAAAAGGGTGAGAGCGTTTTCGCGGCGCGCTTTCGAGGCCCTGCCCGGAAGTTTTAAATGGGGTGAGGGCGCTTTCGAGGCCTTGCGCGGAAGTTGCAAAACGGGGTGAGAGTTATTTCGAGGCATTGCCCGGAAGTTGTAAACGGGGTGAGAGTGCTTTCGAGGTTTTGCCCGGAAGTTGTTCAAGGGGTGAGAGCGCTTCCGAGGCCCTGCCCAAAAGTTACAAAAAGGGAGCGAGCGCTTTCGAGGGCTTGCCCGAAAGTTGTAAAAAGGGGTGAGAGCACTTGATGTGAACTAAAGTTGTTAAAAGGGTGAGAGCGTTTTCGCGGCGCGCTTTCGAGGCCCTGCCCGGAAGTGTCAAATGGGGTGAGGGCGCTTTCGAGGCCTTGCGCGGAAGTTGCAAAACGGGGTGAGAGGTTATTTCGAGGCATTGCCCGGAAGTTGTAAACGGGGTGAGAGTGCTTTCGAGGTTTTGCCCGGAAGTTGTTCAAGGGGTGAGAGCGCTTCCGAGGCCCTGCCCAAAAGTTACAAAAAGGGAGCGAGCGCTTTCGAGGGCTTGCCCGAAAGTTGTAAAAAGGGGTGAGAGCACTTGATGTGAACGAAAGTTGTTAAAAGGGTGAGAGCGTTTTCGCGGCGCGCTTTCGAGGCCCTGCCCGGAAGTTTTAAATGGGGTGAGGGCGCTTTCGAGGCCTTGCCCGGAAGTTGCAAAACGGGGTGAGAGGTTATTTCGAGGCATTGCCCGGAAGTTGTAAACGGGGTGAGAGTGCTTTCGAGGTTTTGCCCGGAAGTTGTTCAAGGGGTGAGAGCGCTTCCGAGGCCCTGCCCAAAAGTTACAAAAAGGGAGCGAGCGCTTTCGAGGGCTTGCCCGAAAGTTGTAAAAAGGGGTGAGAGCACATGATGTGAACGAAAGTTGTTAAAAGGGTGAGAGCGTTTTCGCGGCGCGCTTTCGAGGCCCTGCCCGGAAGTTTCAAATGGGGTGAGGGCGCTTTCGAGGCCTTGCGCGGAAGTTGCAAAACGGGGTGAGAGTTTATTTCGAGGCATTGCCCGGAAGTTGTAAACGGGGTGAGAGTGCTTTCGAGGTTTTGCCCGGAAGTTGTTCAAGGGGTGAGAGCGCTTCCGAGGCCCTGCCCAAAAGTTACAAAAAGGGAGCGAGCGCTTTCGAGGGCTTGCCCGAAAGTTGTAAAAAGGGGTGAGAGCACTTGATGTGAACGAAAGTTGTTAAAAGGGTGAGAGCGTTTTCGCGGCGCGCTTTCGAGGCCCTGCCCGGAAGTTTTAAATGGGGTGAGGGCGCTTTCGAGGCCTTGCCCGGAAGTTGCAAAACGGGGTGAGAGGTTATTTCATTGCCCGGAAGTTGTAAACGGGGTGAGAGTGCTTTCGAGGTTTTGCCCGGAAGTTGTTCAAGGGGTGAGAGCGCTTCCGAGGCCCTGCCCAAAAGTTACAAAAAGGGAGCGAGCGCTTTCGAGGGCTTGCCCGAAAGTTGTAAAAAGGGGTGAGAGCACTTGATGTGAACGAAAGTTGTTAAAAGGGTGAGAGCGTTTTCGCGGCGCGCTTTCGAGGCCCTGCCCGGAAGTTTCAAATGGGGTGAGGGCGCTTTCGAGGCCTTGCGCGGAAGTTGCAAAACGGGGTGAGAGGTTATTTCGAGGCATTGCCCGGAAGTTGTAAACGGGGTGAGAGTGCTTTCGAGGTTTTGCCCGGAAGTTGTTCAAGGGGTGAGAGCGCTTCCGAGGCCCTGCCCAAAAGTTACAAAAAGGGAGCGAGCGCTTTCGAGGGCTTGCCCGAAAGTTGTAAAAAGGGGTGAGAGCACTTGATGTGAACGAAAGTTGTCAAAAGGGTGCGAGCGTTTTCGCGGCGCGCTTTCGAGGCCCTGCCCGCAAGTTTCAAATGGGGTGAGGGCGCTTTCGAGGCCTTGCGCGGAAGTTGCAAAACGGGGTGAGAGTTTATTTCGAGGCATTGCCCGGAAGTTGTAAACGGGGTGAGAGTGCTTTCGAGGTTTTGCCCGGAAGTTGTTCAAGGGGTGAGAGCGCTTCCGAGGCCCTGCCCAAAAGTTACAAAAAGGGAGCGAGCGCTTTCGAGGCCTTGCCCGGAAGTTGCAAAACGGGGTGAGAGGTTATTTCGAGGCATTGCCCTGAAGTTGTAATCGGGGTGAGAGTGCTTTCGAGGTTTTGCCCAGAAGTTGTTCAAGGGGTGAGAGCGCTTTCGAGGCCCTGCCCAGAAGCTTTAACTGGCGTGACAGAGCTTTCGAGGCCCTGGGCGGGTTGTGGAAGGGGTGAAAGTGCTTTGGATGGCCCTCTCTCTCGCACCGGTTCCGCATGTATCCATCGAGTTTCCGAGGCAGCATACAGATCTTAGACTCTGCTCTCCGTATTAAGACGGCGCCGACCCGTTCACAGCGCACCCCCTTCACAGATCAAACTGTGAGCAAGGGCCGCTGATCAAGGTACTGGGCACAATCAGAGGGCACAGATGGGTGCCACAAATGCTTTCTCATACCCGCGCAAAAACAGGACAACATGTATGTACAACACGTATCCTGTAGCTTCACAAAATCCGTACATCCTGCACTCACTTCCGGACTCACTTCGGTCCCTTCAGTCCATACACCCACGGGTCTCGAGCATCTCGGCCAGCTATCGCTCGCGGAGCCCTCAAAAAGGGGCGATCTCCGCCCGCTTTGAGAAAGGCGCAGCCTCTGCGATCTTCGCCCCAAACCCGGTCGGTTTCGGGCTTCAACACCCATTCCTTGTTGAAGGCAGGGGGAATGAACTGCACACTGTCAGTCACTGTCACCTGGGTCTCCAGTTGGGCATGCGCCAAGATCGTTTCCTTCTCGGACTGCTGGAGGCCTTTCGAGGCTCTGCCCGCAAATTGTACAAGGGGGTGTGAGAGTGCTTTCCAGGCCCTGGCCGGGAGTTGCATAAAAAGGGTGAAAGCACTTTCGAGGCATTTCCCCAAAGTTGCAAAAGGGGTGAGAGCGCTTTTGAGGCCGTGCCCGAAAGTTGTAAACTCCGAGCCCTAGACCCAGGGCTTTGGAAGCCTTGCTCGTAAGACCCTCCACCGTCCAAGGGGGTCCCTAAGACTATAAGCCCTGAACACGCAACCCTAAGTCTTAAACATTAAACCGTCAACCCTTAACCCTGAACCAAAAGACGCACAAATCGAGAAGTGTACCAAGTTAAAACAAGAAAACACAAAAAAAGCCTCAACTCAAGGTGGTCCCAAAGGCCTACTGCACCGGCGACCTGGGTTTCATGGGCCCTCAGGGCTTGGTGCTGAAGGGACGCCGAGACCACCAGGCGCTCAAATGTGCATGCAATCTCCAGTTTGAGAAAGTGATAGAACATAACGCAACCCAGTAAAGTAATATGACGTAGTTGAAGATATGATGATATGATATGGTAGGATATGATATGATAAACAGAATATGATACAATGAAAATCTTCTGAAAGGTGAAGATCTCTGGAGTTCGCATCGAGCTTTCCGAGGCACAGTTGTTGGGGACACTCTTCGAATCTTCTTGCCTTTGATTAGTAGGGAATGGAGGAATGGGCTACTATTGTAGCTACTATTACTACCATTCTTCCATTCCCTACTAACCAAAGGTAAGTTATAGGATTATTAAGGCCCCTACATTGTAGTACCCTTATAGATCCTTTACAGTAACCCTTACAGACCCTACTATTACTACCACTCTTCCATTCCCTACTAGACAAAGGTCAGCCTTTTAAAGTGCTTTGACCACAGCTCCAAGGCTGGGGGTTCACGTTTCCATTCTGATGTCATGCACATGAGTGCGGTACTTCCTGCAAGAGTTTGCGAACGTCATGCTGAAGTTTGTAGCGACAGGCGACAGCTACGTCACCGCGGAAGGGTTTGGCTGAGAGGTTCTCCCTTTTCTCATCTTTTTGATGATCTGAGCTTTCCGCGCCGCAGTGTTCATCAAGACCCCATGATTCAAGCAGCTTGTCGCAATTCCCAGAGCAACCTTCCCGGAGGTCGAGCTGGCCATTTCAGCTGCCGGGCTCAGCTCGGCCTGCGTGGTGGTTGTGGCTGAGGGTGCGCTTGTCGCCCACGTGGTGCCATGGCTTTGCACACACGCCGCCGTGCCTCTGTTTTCCGGGTCTCCTGCTCTATCTCTCCGTCTCTTTGTGCTCTCTGATTCTTCACCTGTCTCCACCTAGTAAGTTTTGGTTGACAAGTTTGGCACTGCTCACTTATCTTCTCTCTGGCTGAGTCCCCATGGTCCAGGCGCTCGGCGACCAGACCTTGGACTGGATCCTCCGTGCAGCCTTGGAGGCTTGGCAAGCTCCTTCGGCAGTGGTACATACACACATATACTATATGTCCGTCTGTCTGTCTGGCTGTTTGTGCGTCAGTAGTATCACCCAACAAGAAGCCTGCCAAAGCACATGCGGCGCTCGCATCAATTATTACCACTACATACCACTCTATACCACGCTTGCTACTATTATCATCGCTATTATATACTCTTTGCTTCTTACGACCCAGAAATTGCATTGTCCTTCTTTCTTTCCCATCTGAATGCCTCTCAGTTGCCCTGGCCTCTGTCCCCCGACTCCTGGAAACAGGCCTCGAAACCGCACACCATTCAGTGGTGTGCCTAGCGTCCCATCTCTTTGACTCTTCATGTCAGTGTTTGTGCGTTTCGACGAAAGCGGATGCTTCGAGTGCCAAATCGCTTTGCTTCAGCGCGTTGTGCAACTCCTGTCCTGGAAGGCATGCGCAGCCGCTCGCCTACCCAAGGAGGCGTGGCCACGCAGAGCACTGCGCGATTGACGGGATCTGCAAAGGGCTTGTCGGCGTTGGAATCTGGTGTCCCCGCCCTAGCGATTTGTCAGCGCGGGGAGAGGCAGCACAGCGCTACATAGCTCTGGAAGGTGGTGCCGCACCATTTTCAGCGGCACGAGAAGCTGCCGCTTGCAGCCGGTGGAAAAGTGGACCGGCAGGCCAACAACACAGAAGTCCCAAAAACCCTGAAGGGATGTGCAAAGCAGGAGCTGGGTTTAGGGTTTAGGGTTTAGGGTACCCTAAACCCTAAACCCTAAACCCTAAACCCTAAACCCTAAACCCTAGAAGTCCTCAACTCCTGCAGGCCTTGGAGGCACTCGGCCTCGGCTCGGAGGGCGCAGCACCTGGCGGTGCCACGGCCACGGCTCTTGAGGACAGGATTTGGGCTACCTAGGGTTTAGGGTTTTGGGGTTTTTGGGGTTTAGGGTTTTGAGGTTTAGGGGTTTTGGGGTTTAGGGTTTAGGGTTTTGGGGTTTAGGGTTTTGAGGTTTAGGGTTTAGGGTTTTGGGGTTTAGGGTTTTGGGGTTTAGGGTTTAGGGTTTAGGGTTTTGGGGTTTAGGGTTTTGGGGTTTAGGGTTTAGGGTTTTGGGGTTTTGGGCTACCTAGGGTTTAGGGTTTTGGGGTTTAGGGTTTTGGGGTTTAGGGTTTAGGGTTTTGGGGTTTAGGGTTTAGGGTTTTGGGGTTTAGGGTTTTGGGGTTTTGGGGTTTAGGGTTTAGGGTTTTGGGGTTTAGGGTTTAGGGTTAACTACAATTCTAGCAGCTAGCTGGGTCCGGTTTCAAGGGCCAGCCGAAACGAGGCTTCAGAAGGCCCCATGTGCGACTTCTATGCTCCCGGGGGCTGGGCTGGTGCACTGGTGCTCAATCTGGGGGCTTCCGAAAATGAGCGGTACCATATTTGGCCCTTGGCCCTGCTTCCCTTCATGGCCCGAAGCCCTAAACCGTCAGGGCCTTAGATCAAGAAAACCCTTATGACCAGACCATACTATACTACACTACATCATAGTCTGATTATACTATGCTGTAAGTCTGAAACCATCAAAAACTGAACCGCTCTGAGCCTTTCCTTTACAGGCCGCCGTTGCCAGGGCCTGGGCCTCTGCCCTGCGACGACCAGAGGAGCAGCTGGGTGCCTCGGCTGCCGCCGCGGCACAGCGGGTTTTGGCTTCAGGGCTTGTGGGTTCGGGTTCAGGGTTTAGGGTTGCGAGGGTTTTAGGGTTTCGGGTTCAGGGTTTGGGCTTTCGGGTTTTGGGTTCAGGGTTTTGGGTTGAGCTGCGAGATGCTGCGAGTGTGATCCAAACAGGAGTGCTTGTCATCACCGGCACGGCGATCTGCATTTGAGCTCTGTTTCGTTGTCGCAAATCAGACAGCCTCTGGCAGCAGAGACTCTGGCAACCGTGCTTTGCAGAGTTCTGCTGTCCCTCTTTTGACTCGCCCTTACGGTGCCTTGCTAATCGAGGCCGTAGCTCCAATTTTTTGTGGCTGGGCGGCGACAGCCTTGCTGCGCTGCGAGCTTGCCGCAGCCTGCGGGAGGCTTCCGAAGGGGCTCGGGGCGGCCTGTTAGTTGGCTTTATGTTTAGGGTTTTTGGGTTTCGGGTTAAGGGTTTAGGGTCTGATGTGAGCACTTTCAGGAAGTGCGTTCCCCCACCGACATGGTCGAGCTGCAGGACCTGGACGTCCAACAGGACAGAGCTGACCTTGGTTGTGACGTCCATTGCAAGGGCTTCATGTGACGACACTTCATTCGGTGCTTGACTCCCACAACTCCTGCAAGGGCATTCGGGCATGTCTACAGGGGAACCCCGAAATTTCGATGCCCCAATCCCTTGCAACGGGCTTATGCGTTCGAGAGCTATCTGACCGTACCGTAAGGTTGGACATAAACTCACTCACGCCTACAGCTCCCAGGACGCGGATCCTCGAAATCCTCGTCCGATAGCTTTGTCCCGAAGAGCCTTGCGCCCCAAGCCTTCAAAGCCTAAATCGCCCTAAAAACTTTTGAGCCCTACATAACCCCAACCCCCCCCTAAACACTTAATAGCCTACCCCCTACCTTTTTCCTCTCAGAAGTTCCCTCTTTCGGAGGAGCAGAAAGGCGAGGCCGGATTGCTCGTGGAGGCGGAAGCACCACCAGGCGCCTAAGCCGCCTAAGCCCAGTCCGGTTTCGAGGCAGGAAACATGCGGATGCACAGGAGAAACGACCAAGCAAAGCAAAGAGGGAGCAAGAGAGAGAGAGAGAGATATATATATATATATATATATATATATACACTATAGGATTATTAAGGCCCCTATGTTATAGTACCCTTATAGATCCCTTATACTAACCCTTACTGACGCAAACCGAAGAGCAATCGTAGAGCCGCAGAGCCGCAGAAGTGCCTCGGCGCCGCCCTGGCCAGGAGCTCTTTGCGTGCTCAGCGCGGCCTTGGGGCCCTTAGCGCCTTGCGAGCTGATGGCAAGGCCTGGCCGCTAGAGCTAGAGCTCCCAAAGCCAAGAAGGACTTCAAGGGGTTTAGGGGTACTGGAGGGTTCTATAAGCTCCCTTTTGGAGGGTTATGGGGTTTGGGGTTTTGGGGGGTTCAGGGTTTTGGGGTGCTCGGGGTCCCTGTTGCTTTAGCGTCCTCGAGTATTCAATCTTAGGCTCCCTTCCTGAGGCAATGTCTCAAGCTACGGGTGTCTTTGTCTAGATTCGGGATCTTGCTACACATCTCGTCCAGCCTCTCCACGTTCCAGTGTTTTGGCCTTCTCCCAACTCTCCCAACACGAGCATCCCTTTATTCAAGGAATGGACTGGACCTCATATTTGGGACCCTACTAGTACTATAATTTACGGTAAATTCCTTCATAAACGGATATGATCATATTTGGGATCCTACTATACTTTGCGGTAACTTCCTTAATAAACGGATATGACCATATTTGGGATCCTACTATAATTTTACGGTATAAACTCCTTAATAAGCGGAGATATGGGAGTCCCTGGGCATCCCCAGGCCAATGCTCCAGCAGTACGCGGCCTTTCTGGAGGAGCAGGGCCTCGAGGCCAAAGGCGGGCAAAAACTCCAAAATTCGCCCCAAAGAACACCCAAAAGGGGCCCCCTGAAAGAAGGATATAACCGGGTACCCCCAAGCCCAAAAAGACCAGAAAACCCGGCAGCCCAGAGTAGTAATAGTAGTAATAGTAGTAATATAGTAGTAATAATAGTAATAATAGTTATAATAGTAATAGTAGTAATAGTAATAATAGTAATAATAGTAATAATAGTAGTATCCTTGGCTCAGGTCCAAAGGGGCCTCAGCCTGCTGGCTATGCCGCTGCCAACAGGGCGGCGGCGGAGGGCGCAGGCAATCCAAACCCAGAGATGGGCGGTGTGAGGCTGAGGGTTTAGGTTGAAGGGTTTGAGGTTGATAGTTGAGGGTTCAGACGTGTGCGGTCTAGGCTTCCGGTTTTTTCGTTCAGAGTCGGGGGTGCGGTTCAGAGAGGTTTGATTTCAAGGAAACATCTTTCCAGCAACAACGGCTAGAAGTCCGACCGGACCCGGTGCATCTTCTATGCAAGCTCCATGTCAATGTGATCCTACACAAGAAAGCCCATAGTGACCAACTCATGTATGAGCAATGTGCTTTCAGCATTCCTACAGACCTACGAGTCTGTGATGGGGGGGGGGTGGAAGTCTTGGACGTCTCGGGCATGCCCGCGGTTTCGTGAGATTCACAAGATTTAGAGTGGCACGACGGCCTTTGATCGAAGTAGCGTCTTGTCAAGAGAGGGCTCTGTTACCCCGGGCCAGGCACAGAAGATTCGGCATTTGCCAAGACGGCAGGTGCTGTCGACACAGGTGCATGCGAAGCATGCGCTGTTGTAGTTGTGTTCTGATTCCAGCTGGGAAATGCCTTCTGACTGCGTTTGAAGAAGACTCCTATTATGTTACGTTATGTTCTGTCATGGTAGATCATAGATTTATTGCTTCTTTGTGTTATCACGCCAAGGAGGGCTTGGGTCTCTCGGTACCTGTCGCCCCGAAGCCTGGAGGTGCAGGCAGCTCGGCGGAATTGGCGCTGGCTGCTGGCGCACGTGCCTGGGCTGAACCGCCCACTCCCGTGAAATCCAGCGAGTCCACAGTATCCCAGTATCTAAGTATTTCTTCCTGAAGCCATATTATCTAGGTGTTTCTTCCTTATCAAAGGACCCCCCTAAAATTTGAATGCTCGCTGATGACGGGGTTTCGGGACCTCTGAAAAGTCGCGTCCGAGGTGAGGGACGGGAGGAGGTGGTGAAGGCACTCCTGGAGGCCCCCCTGTGTTTTGTTCAATTCAGGGTTTAGGGTTTCGGTTTTGGGGTTTCAGGGTTTCGGGTTTAGGATTAAGAGATTCGAGATTGTTCTGGACCCACAGATCGCAGACCCGGAAAGAAAGGCCTTGAATTGTGTAAGCCATGCAACTACATTGTCGGACACAAAATTTCTTGAGACTCCTCCGAGCAGTGCCTCGACTCATCCACAAGGGGCGAAATGTCATATTTGGAATGCAGGGGTTGAAGCAGTTAGAACTGGGTTTAGGGGAATCTTATACTACGATGCTAGGCACAACATGGGGGTACGGTAGGATGGGAAGCAGACGGCACCGACTCGACCGTGTATGGCGATGTGGTCGTAACGTTCTCAGCCCTCCTCCCATCAAGGACGTGGGACGGTAGCACGTCTAGCTTGCCCATGATTATGTGTGCTTCAGGCTCATAGAGGTTCATGCTTTGCGGACTCTGACAGGTGGGGACATCGCCCAATGGCAGCGCGCGGGGAATGCCACCCAGGCGCCCTACGGGAACCCACCACTGGCTTCGGGAGTTCTTGTGACTGTCTAGCCACAAGAGCTCTAGAGCTCTTTTACTACTAGGAAGTGTTGCCCTGTCGTGTTTCTAAGCTGCCACCAAGATGTTCTGTGTGCAGGGGTCACACACCTCTGCATGCTGCCTGCGCTGCAGGGCATGCAGGCTGGGACAGAACTGATTCAAGGTTATGCGATCAGTGCCAAAGGCGCGGTAAGGTCCGTGACATAGCATGCTGATGCAGGGTTTGGCGCAGCTGATTGCATTCCCCGCATATACTGTAGTGGACGTACGTCCAACGCCACGCACCGGAAATCTGAGTCTGATCTGTCCGATACGTCTCAAGCACAGAAACCCAAAACCGAAAATCCCAAACCTTAAATCCTAAATCCTAAACCCCAAACCCCAAACCCTAAACCCCCTCCAACAAAAAAACCCCAAACCCCAAACCCCAAAACCCTCTCAAGCAGAAGAGTCCCCGACCCCGTGCAAGGCATCGTGAGGATCCTCCTGGATGCTCGAGCTAATCTCCGCGCCATGACCGAGGCCCCGGGGCTCCATGCTATAATAGAATAAGTACACTAGTACCGGTATAGTAATAAGATTCTTATTATAAGAATACTAGCAATAGTAACAAATTAGTAATAACAGCAAGGATAGTAATATTGATAGTAGTAGCAATTGTAGCAATAGTAATTACTAACAGCAAGAATAGTAATATTAGTAATATTAGTAATATTAGTAATATTAATAATATTAGTACTATTGATTGTAGACCTCAAGGGTTCGCAGTGTTTCCCCATGGACGAGTCGCCCGGCCGAGGCGCGGACGAGCCCGGCACACCTGGCAGCGGCCCAGGGGGTGCCTTGGCCGCGCGTTTTGAGCGTTGCTAATTAGGCCCTACTTGGAGGATCATGGGACTTACCGTAGGAAGTAAGGTTATGAGTACCTTTAATGGGGTTACAAGTAGTTATCAGTATAGTTACCCCAACAATAACCTTAGTTACTAAGTCCCATGATCCTTTAAGTAGGCTTTCGATTCGCTGCTTGGCCTGAGCCGAAAGTCGCCGAGAGGATGCCGATATCCTGGCCTTGCTCCTTGCCCCGGAGGGTGCCGAGGCGGCGAGGGTGTACTAGTAGTAGTACTAGTAGTAGTACTTGTAGTAGTACTTGTAGTAGTACTAGTAGTAGTAGTAGTAGTAGTAGTAATAGTAGTAGTAGTAGTAGTAGTAGTAGTAGTAGTAGTAGTAGTAGTAGTAGTAGTAGTAGTAGTAGTAGTAGTAGTAGTAGGAGTAGTAGACGAAGTGGCGAGGGTCGACGATGGCATGGCGCGGCTTTAGACTCGTTCACAGTGCTGCCTTTTCTGCAGGGCGTGGCCACCTGGGCACGAGATGCAGACCAGCCGCATGGCTCAAGACAGCCGTCGTGGCAAGGGGTCACAGAGCTGCGCAGAGTTTCTTGAGCCGCAGGTATGCGGTAGAGGGATGTCTCATGCCCGGCAGCCCCTGCTTTCAGCCAGATCACTCTGAGGCAGACTATCCTCCACCTGGCTGCGAGGCGCACCGTCCGAAGCCGGGTCGATTCCGACGACCGACAAGTAGCACCACGTGGTAGCAGGTCGCGTTTAGCTTCGTGACGCCCTGCCTGACTTGCAATCTCGACGGCTACTTGTGGGTTCTTGGTCGAATTGAAACGAAGAGCTCTCTGCGCTGCGCCTCGGAAGGTCAGGGGAGGTGAAGGCTGTGGAGGCGGTGCTCGGGAAGGTGAAGGCGGGGTTCGGCCCCCTCTGCAGAGGGCGTAGGGCTTAGCGGAGCGTTTGGGGCATCGTGGGATATACCGACGGCTCTGACGTTTAATGGGGGGTTTCTCAAAGATAGTCGACCTACACCTTTCTTGGAAATTCCACAAATTGTGAGGTCTACATTGGGGTCCCTCGTGTTGATGCATGACGGAATTATGGTACATTATAGCCTATCATGGTATGTTTCAGTAAACTCTGGTACATTACAATACTCTTTGTTGTGTTTTACGGTATACTACAGTATGTTGTAGTATATTCCACATTATATCGTAGTCTTTTTTAAAGTGCGCCGACTCTGGGCCAGGGCCTCCGAGGCAAAGACGGCGGCCTTGAGGCCAAGGACCGCTGGAGCAGGCCCGGACAGGGCCTACTTGGAGCTTCATGGGTAGTTCGTAGGGGTCCTTCAAAGGGATCTATAGGGATGCGATGAGGGTATATGGTTTAGGGTTCAGGGGTAGTTCTAAGTAGGGTTATAAGTAGGGTTATTATACTTAGAACCCAAATTAGGGGACTGATAACCCTACCTATAACTACCCATGAACCTCCAAGTACCCTAAACCTTAAACCGGCCTAAGCCTCTAACTTCGGAATCTTTTCCCTTCTCTCTTTCAGGGCACCATCTCGTGGGTCTAATGTGGCCTTCTGCGATGTTGAAGGTAGCTTCGGTTTGCAGGTGATGAAGACGCCGCCATGATGCGGAAGCGGGTGTTTTGCAACGTGCAGGACAGCTCTCCAGTGGGCTGTGGCAAACGGCCACGAGGAGGCAGCAGAAGCTCGGAAGAGTTTGGTACAGAATTCAGTTCTTCTCTCGCGCTTCGTAATCGTCCGGAGACCACAGACAGTAGGTCCATGGGATGCATCCGTTTCTATTTGCGATATGACCGGAGTGGCGTGCTGGTCGACTGACATTCACAACAGGCACGTCGGTGAAGGTCAGTCGCACTACTCTGCATACGTAAACCACAGCGGCAAGAAGCAGCTAGCTCCACGGTGATGATGCTCTCATTCGTATTGTAGTTGCAATGTTATCATGTTTCTGCAGTTGTGAGTGGCAGTATCTTTGCCACAAGGAAGGGAGGAGGGTGGAGGGAGCACGGAGGAAGGAGGAGGAGGAGGGACAACAACAACAATTTGTCATCATCCCTGTTCAAACCCCTGTTCCAGTCCTCGTTCGCATCATGTCGGATGTGTACGGCGTAAGATGACTTGGCCTGACCCGAGAGCCGAGTCACCTGAGGTGTGCCTTATACGCCATGGCGCTTTCTCGGGGGGCATCCCAGATGCTTTGTTGGAACACTACCAGGCTCCAAGTAGCATGTGCACTTCTGTTGCCGGAACATTGAGCCTGTGGTTCCATCAGCAGATCTCGACCTCCCTTCCCGATTGCACAGAAGAGGAAACCACTAAGCCGCCTTCAACCCTAAGCTGCTACGCGTCTTTCAGATGAGCTCTGAGGTGGGTCTGAAACTGCAGTGGGTAGTAGGGATATATTTCTTGTTGGGTGACCGGCTATATGGGAGAGAATTAGGGGTACCTTGTTTTGGGATCCTTTTATTAAGGATCCTTCTATTTAAGGTGCCGTATTTGGGTCCCCTAGACCATGGCGGCTATGGTTTCTTGTGGAATCGGTTTGGTGAAGGGCGCTTCCCTGGAGAAAAGGCTGGGCTCCGGCCCGCGGCTCGATCGATTCGGTCCCTGCGACTCTGGCCTCAGGGCAAAACAAAGGCCTTGAACAAAGAAACACTAACAGCCTAAACCCCAAACCCTAAACCCTAAACCGGAACTGTAGACCCGAAACCCTAAACCATAAACCCTAAATACCCATAATAATAACCCTGAATCTGGAACTCAAAGCCCCGGAAGCGTTTCGCCGGCAGGTGGACCTGTCAGCGCCATCAAAGCCTGGTCAGCCCAAAGCGGCCCGGAAGGACGCCGGGTACGATCATCAGTATCATGGGGATAGGAAACGCATGTGGCAACACATCTTAGCATTGATACTGGTAAGGTACGTCGGCTTATGAACCAATCGAAGCATGTGTTGTTCCAGGGAGCCTCGTTCACGCTGAGTCGGTCTCAACGATCCATGCATTTCGTGGACGGACAACATCTCGCCGTATCTCTCTCCCCAAAACCCCAAGGGTCACGGGTCTGCACGTCGCTTTTTGCAAGATTGACAGGAGGTTCAGTCTGACGCCAAGATCGCATCGCTGGTTGCGACGCTTCCCGCCAGCGCCGACACTTGCGAGGCCACTGTTTTTGGGGCGACTGCGCAAATAAGGCTTATTGGCTGTAAACTCAAGTTTTCAACTTTTGGGGTTCTTACAATGTAGTCGATTCTGAAAGTTTCAACTTTTATGTCTTGGGGCTTTGGGCCAGAGAGAAGGGGACATTTGACTTTGAAGTGGTGTTTTGTTTGGTGCCATCATGGGCGGTGCTTTTGGTGCCTGATGTGGATTCCGGGACAGAACCAGTCCGAGAAGCCTTTTAACGCATCGAAACTTACAACCTGGAAGTGAGCAGCAATTGGACTGCTAGTGACTGGGCTGTCCTTTGGGGTCTTTTTTTAATTTCCCCTACTATCTTGTAGAGAACCAAAATAGTAGACAATTTTCAAAGGGCTTGAAGGACAACTCAGGTGAGTCGAGCACGAGAAAGAGGGATGTTCACGTGTAAGCATTGCTTCGGTCCTCGAACTGGGACTCGATCTGCTTGACTCCGTCAGATCTGAACTCTCAGAGAACCCCAGCTGAAGCCCGGGCGGCCTATGATCCCTGAATCCACATCCGGGCTCTCCTTGAGCCTTAAAGGGAACTCCAGAAAGTTGGAATATGGATTAATGGTAGGATCCCCTATAATTTACCTTAAAGGGGTTACGATAATGATATTCCAACTTTCTGGCTTCTACTGTATGATCCCTGAATCCACATCCGGGCTCTCCTTGAGCCTTAAGCACTCTTCGCTTGGTTTCCTCAGGAGAAGCAGCTTTTCGCTTTGACGGCGCTGAGGGCAGCTCGGTTGCAACCCTTAGCGTTTCATAGGAAGCTGAGCCTAGCTTCTTCAAGTTTCCACTTATCATGGTTGACATGGTAAAGATGGGCTTGCATTGATTGGTATTGATGTTGTGCTGATGGTCACTGCTGTTACACGTATCTTTCATTGCTAATGCTCCGATTCTTGTGATGATAGTTGTCGTTCGTATGTTGTGCTGACCATTCCTCTTCTAAGGATTTCTGCTGTGGTGCCAAAGAACACCGCAATGCGGCACGCCGCTGTGGTGCCGTAAGCAGGCCGTCGAGGGCATGGCATGCCATCCATGGTGCGGTTCGCGTTATTCTAGCCACTATCGGATAATTATCGTGTGGTGCCTTGTATTGTTTGCTGCTACCCTGGCCCCGTTCCCCCCAACATGCCGACTGACTCAATCAAATTCATCGGCAAGTTTGTTTGTGGGTTGGCAATGACGGTCTTGCAAACTGTCATACGATTGTATGAGTCTGAGAGTTCTTGGCGTCGGTGTGCTAAGAGCTTTCACAGATCTTGATTTACCTCGCACTGTGCGCAGGAGGGTGGAGACCGAGCTCAAAATACGGTTCTAGCTGGCTTAAACCCGAAAACCCTGCACCCTAAAACCCCAAATCGGTGGACTCAGGCAGACGGAAAAAGGCGCTCAGGAGAAATGGAACCTCAACCCCGAGTTCAACTCTAAACCCTACACCCGCAAATGCCTAACCCTAAATCATATACTCCACCATAAGCTTGAAAACTAAGCCCCCAGGCTTTAGGGCTTAGGCTTTTAACCCTAAACCCTAAACCTGTACGCCATTGAGAGGGGTAAGGTTGATGTGGCCACAAGTGCCTGCCCAACTGGGCTGTGACGGCTAGAGACTAGTGCAGTCGCAAAAAGGCCCTCAAGAAAAGAGAAAAAACCTAAACCTAATACGTTTAACCCTAAACCGTAAACCCTAAACCCTACACCGCCTATACCCTAAGCCTAATACGCCCCAAAACCCCGATGCAACTGCCTCTGCTTCGGAGGCTGCTGTGCTTGCTCGGGGGCGAGTGCTCGGAGGCTGGGCTTCGAACACAAAAAAATACAAAAAGCCCACTAGCAAGAAGCCTTATGCCTGGTGCAGGGGGTATTCCTAAAATGAGTAGCAGGCCTATAAAGTTCAAGATAGATTCCTTGCTTAAGTGATACAGTTTGCTCTCCGGGTGCTGACTTCTCAGGCTCTGGAGCTCTAGGATCGGTTGCAAGACACAGGGGCCTTAACGGAAGGCTCTCTCTCTTCTTCAGGTGGTGGCCGCTGCGGCTCAAACGTGTCGCGGCGCATTGGTGCAGTGTGGGAAGTCGCCACCGTGCTTGTTTTCCATACCGTGCGGCCGAAACTCCTTTTGGTGCCGCAGCGTGCACAGGTCTGTGGTAAGCTGTGTCTAGCCCCATGAAGCTGAATCACTCGAAGACACTTCGACCCAACGCTCCGTGTGTGTGGCATCTAGGCTTCGAAACCTTGCAGCAGATCGAGCAGGAGCAACAGCCGTCTGCGAGGAAGGAGGCAAGCTCACTTGCCTCAAAGCCTTGGGGACGAACTATAAAGTGTGGGGAATTGATCGTTTGTGTATCGCTTGCGCCTGCAGCCGACTGCATCAAGTTGGCAAGTGTAGCGAGAGCTGCGAAATTCTAGATCCCCGGGCCTGTCGACAGCAGCGGCCCTTCTGCTTCAGGATGGGCACCACAAGCAGAGCAGTGCAGTTTCTTTGGTACGTGGCGATGCTTCGCAGCATGCCTGCGCAGGGACTTCGCCCAGCGGTGGAACATCCCAGCCAGTGCGCGTGCAATATACTGCCCTCACCAAGGCCTCAACCCGACGCCCGAAGGAATGGGAGGAGGTGAAGGGGACATGTTGCTGCAAGAAGAAGGTCCACGAGGGCACGTGTGAAGTTTGGAAGTGGAGACGAGGCGTGGAGCATCCTTTCTGGTTCTACGACAGAACTGGAAAAGGGGAGTGCTGTTGGGCGGGTGATTGGACCTGCTTGCCTTCCTGGGACGTGTTCGGATCCGATGGAAACGGCGGCGACGAGGTCAAGGGTGATGCTCAACGGGAGCGGAAGTGTCCATCCTTGATTCCACACGGAACGGTGAGGCCTCCATATCAGAGTTAAAAGTTCGATGCGATCATGGGGCAGCTGAAGACAAAAATCGTCGGTCTGCTCGTTGCAAAGGCAGTCTGATTTGCCTGGGGGGCAGCGGGTGGACTGCCAGATGACCAATCGGTTGACACCGTGGACGCAGCCAAGAAGGCCGCGAGCGAGGCTCGACAGGCTCTCTGCAAGCGTGTCTGGGTTGCTCTTGAGGCACTTACACCAAGCTAGCTGTACAAGGAAACCCTATTTCAACCAAATGCAATAATTATACACTTTGCTAGTAGGTCCGAAGAGTATGCTGCTTTTATTCTTCAAGACCTGTTTTCAATTACAGACACTTCCGAAGAGTATAACAGCTTTTTTTTGGTTCTGAAGTTCCTTAGAGCAGCAGCCCAGGTAAGGAGACTCCGTAGTAGAGATGAAGCCCGGCTTTCTCGGGGACCTGCGGTGTTTCTTCCGAAGACCTCAAGTACCCAGAGCCTCCAAAACCCCTTAATTAAGGAATATACCTTAAAGTATAATAGGATCCCTATTTAAGGTATATTCCTTAATTAAGTGGTTTTGGAGGCTTTGGGTACGTGTGCCCTGAAACTCGGCCCTGCTACGTCGGCCGAGAGGAAGGGCAGCTCCCGATGGGTGGCTTGCCCTTGGCAGGGGGCCTCGACGTGGAGCAAGAGTATCGGGCAGCAGCCCGGAAGTTTGTAGACTACCTTCCAGTGCCAGAGTAGGTCCACTGAAACCCCCAAGCACGATGTACACGCTCTGTGTGTGAAATGCCGGTGTGCAAGACGACGACACGGAGTCTCTTACAAAAGTCTCGGGCAACCGTTGCGACACCGGCAGCAGAGCTTCCAAAGGAAAAAGACAAAGGCTGCGAGGTTTCTCTGGCTTTCTCTGCTGTGCTGACAGCATGCCTAAATGGAAATTGCTAGTTAGGTTGCGCCCCGCTGCTGCCAGAAAATATGAAGCTCAGGCGTGCCTCTTCTCCTGGACGTTGCCAAGCGTGGCCAGAGCTTTCCTGAGGCCTTGCTGAGGGGAAGGTTAAGACTGTTGGCCCTTGAGCCCTTGAGTCACGGTCAATATTTAGCGGTCGAGAGAAGTGAACTGCTTCGTCTCGTAAGCGGTCGATGCATGGACGCGCTGCGCGTGTAGCCTCGAATGGCCTGAGCCGCGCGCCGCGTACTCCTCAGTTTTCGCGGGTATTTCGCTGCCGGACCGTTCTGTTGCGAAGTGGAACGGCAATGCATGCTTTGCTTCCCTTTGCTCAGTCGTCGTAAAGACAGGCCTGGAGGGCTGCTTCTGCCTTAGCCAACGTCGCGGAGTTCCCGGAGTTGGCACCGGCCGTTCGCGAGGCCTGGTTGGGGAGCTTGCGCCGACATTTCTCCACGTCCAGAGCCTGGGGTTGCGATGAGTTGGAAGAGGTTTTCTCGGAGCAGAAATCGCGGCCTCGAGAAGTTCCAGTGGTTGATGCGCTAAGTGCGGGCACATGGAACGCAATGTCAGGAAGGGAAGCTTGCAATGAATCGGCTCAATCAAGTTCTGAACTTTCTTTCGTAGTTGCAGGCCGGTGCAGTTCCAGTGCTGCGGAGTCTTTCTGGGCAGCTTCCCAGCAGTCTGCAGTAACCCGACGAAAAAGCTGACGCGCATTTCTCTCGGGATGTTTGATGGTCGAGATTGGCCGGCATAACTGCCAGAGTCTGACCTGGGTTTCACTGCTTGTAGAGCTCGAGTAGAACAATAAGATTGATTCGTTTTTCTACTCAAACGACAGACATGGTATGTAAGCAGTGTAAGGCCAAACTCACATGACCTTTTGCCATTTTGGCTCAGAAGCAGAGGGCCTTCACCGCCAGCCGTTCTCTTTGTTTCCCTTGGCGTTGGACCAATGGCGGCTCCCGGAGGACCGCCGTCGAAGAGCCCTCTTTGGGGCACTCAGCGGCCCAGGAGTTCCTGGTGCAGCGAGATTGTCGGGTCCATCAATGCTCGGTTGTCATGTTGTCTATGACGGTGGTCGATGTTCTGAACACACAGTCGGCTTGCTGCAGGACCAGAGTTCAAGCTCGTGCTCTGCGGTGATGGAGGCACGGCTGCTGCAGAAGGGCTGGGAATGGCGACACCGCCCCAGGCTTTGCTACCGAACGAAGGGCAGCATGTTGAAAACACTTCGGCAGTTTAGCAACTGGGAAGTCTGAGAAGCGGCTCTGTGGAGCTTCAAGCCACGAAGTGCAGTGCAAAGGTGTTGGAAAGACGACCCTGGTCAAGCGCCACCTGACAGGCCAGAGCCTTCAAACGCTCGGTTGGTCTGTGCAGCAAGAGCTGTGCAGGCGAGTTCGAGAAGAAGTACATTCCAACCCTAGGCGGGAAGCTCAGTCCATCACGATTGGCTTTTGTCTGATCCGGGGGCCCAAGCCCAAGCACTCAAGACTCCATGCTACCTCCATGCTGGCACGTGTGTGGCTCCTGTCCTCAAAGTTCCTGGGCCCTGAGCCTTACAAGCCCGGAAGCCCTGCCCCAGAACAATGGGTAAGGCCGGTGGCTCACAGTAGCCGTGTCAGAGCATCCGAGCTTTGAGGTGTCGAGGTGCACCCGCTGCGATTCACCACGAATTGTGGATTCCTCGGCTCGTCTCAGCTCGTGGCGTGCTGTTGAGCCAAGTTGAACCAAGCTCAAACTGAGACAGCGTTTGGGCTGACGGGTCGGGTATGGACGGTACGGAGGTGGAATCCATCAGGTTCTGAGGTACTTTTAAGTTTTGGGCTGAGGTGGACCGCTGACCTTCAACGTCTGGGATACTGCCGGCCAGGACTTGTGGCATCCGCCTTCGGGAGCTTTGGGCGATCCCCGGTGCCGTAAGACACCAGAGCTCAGGAGAAGTTCGGCGGCCTGCGTGATGGCTACTACATTCAGGGCCGGCACCTCTGTCTGTGTGAGAAGAAGTCAGTGCAAGCTCTGGGACCGTTGCTTCCAGATGCCAGAGAGAGGTTGACTTTGTTCTCCGGCGCTTAAAACTTGAAAGGTCAATGTGCCATCATCATGTTCGACGTGACGTCCCGCATCACATACAAGGCAGCAGAAGTGCAGTCGGCTTCGGATCATCTCTGCCTTTCGCACGCAACTTCTCCGACTTCACTGGCTCTTGACATCTCTTGACTTCTGGCAGCTTCTTGAAGTCATGTTCAGCGCGTTGAGCTCGCTTGAGGGCTGAGGCCACTGAGCCCCTCTAGCTTCTAGAAGCACAGATCTCGGAGCAGAGAGATCCATGGCAATGGCTCCATCAGAACCATTCCCAACCCAACTCAGCCTTTGGCCTTTTCAAACCTCGAAGGCAAAAGCAAACCCCAAGCACCGGGCGCGGCGAGCGCCTGTAGTTCGTGGTAGCTGTAGTTCCCTTTTGAGCGACTCTGCAGCTTCAGCTGCAGCTGCTGCGGCTTAGCCATGGTCTTCAAGTCGGACATGGAGCAGAATGCACTCGTTGCAAGCGACTCCATGCTTCTTGGATCCACTTTAATCTGTGAAATGCCACTCAAGGCAAACCCGCCGCTGACCCGGTCAACTTCTTGCACTAGACTGCATCATTCTGGCCACTTAAACTAGTCCTTCCCGGTCCCGCCTCCTATCCCACGTGTCGTTCTTGCTTTACCAGTCATTCACTGCGAAGCTTTCCGTGTCCTGGCTTACACGCGTGCTGACTGCGTCACTGCCAACCCCAAAGTGGAGACCTTCGAACCGGAGCTCGAAGATTCTGCCGCCGTCGCGAACTCAATGCAAGTACTACACCATGCCGTGCGAGTATTTGCGGCGACAGAACCGATATTCTATGCTTCCATAGAGCAGAATACTTGTATCGTCTCATCTCAGGATATCCTAGCCTAGTGTTTGTTGTGCTGTGTAGTTGGGCGCTTTTGGGGGAGGACAGCTTAATGTGTTGGCCTTCATGCCCGGCGCATAGGGCTTTGGGGTATAACAAAGTGCAGTTATACACACAGGTATCTGTTTAAGTCACCCCGCTGCTTTTCTGAGGGGACTGTACTACTTCTGCAGACACCTCTAAGTTTCCTCTTCTTTCACCACCAGTAGCGGCTCGGGGCGCCCCGAAGTGCACTTCACTCCTTGTCGCGCTCAAGGTCGGATGACGCAGAGGACAGACCCCCCAAAAAACCCAAACCGTAGAGCCCATGAAAGCCCTAAGCCCTAAACTCCAAACACCGATCAGAACCCCAAAAAGCCCTGAAGCCTGAAGCCGAAGCTAGCGCGTGGGTCCTGGCTCACCCCGGAGGCTCTTTTTCACGTCACAGGGCTTAGTGGGGTTTATAGGGTTTGAGAAGAGCATTCCAGCGGGTTCCTCTCGTCCTTAGAACCGGTCTCCTGATACTTTAGAGTTCGCATATTAGGATGAGGCTCTTCGATCTTTCTGAAGCTCCACCCCCCACTTACTGGGAGGTCTCCGAATACCTTACGGTTCGGACTAGGATAAGGGTCTTCGATCATTCTGAAGATCCCACTTCCTGGGAGGAGGGCTTCTTCTGCCACCGCTGTGGGCATCCGCTGCCTTCCGGCGCTCGCTTCTGCCAGAAGTGCGGGGCGAGGCCGGTCTCAAGAAACCAAGGGTCACCTGAGCTTATTGCAAGTATTCGTAGTATTAATATCATTAGTATTGTTATCATTGGTGTGATTATTACTATTATTATGATTATTTTTGCATCTTAGGGGGGTTTGGGGTTTTAGCAAGGGGTGTCCTTGATGGATAGAAAAGTTGCACCGTCCAAGAGATGAATACCCTGACCCCTGTTTGGACAGAGCTTGACCTAAAGCCTAAACCGAAACCCTAAACCTCAAACCTTCAGGCAGCCAGACAGGCGTCGGCTTCAGCGTGGAAGCTGCCCCTGCTCCTCTTGCATCTGCTGCTGCAGCACCTTTTGTGTGCCTTGAGGAACATAGACTCGATTTTGGACTCCGGCCAGGTAAACACCTTCCAAAGATCCCCAATGCTACCAGTAGCTGCTGAACCCGAAACTCAAAACCTCTCCTGGAGCTGCTGTGATCTGCATGTCCGATCCGACTGGCCGGGAGGTTCTGCACATTCCAGTGCTTCCGTTCCTTGAGGGTCCAGGGTCCTGACTTACAGACTTTTTCACTATCCTGATTGTTTCGTGGCGTGTCTGGTTCCAAAGCAACTCTCAAAGCCCTAAATCCGTTTGGGTTTCAGAGGTGCTTGTGCTGCTGTGTCTGGCCATTAGCACGGCTCTTGGCATCTCTGCTCTCCAGCCGACTGCGCCGCAATTGGCGTAACTGAGTAGTATTTTACCTGAAGTTACCGTAATAAGTAAAAGTACTACTATTTACTACTGATCCTGATCATGGTATTGCTTAGAAGCCGTAGAGGTCCTGCCTGCCAGTAGGGGGTCTACAGATCTACAAGGTTTAAGAAGGGTTTGACCCCTACTGTTGATGATATAAATCCTGCATTACCCATAATAAGCCATAATAAGGAATATACCATAATTCCCATAGTTTAGGGTCCTTAAGGTAATGCAGGATTTTTACCATCAACCTAGACCCTAAACCCTTAAAGGAACCCCTTATAGATCCCTTTAAAGGAACCTAGGGATTTATATCATCCACCGTAGAGCTCTTCGGCTCCTTCATTTCATGAAGCCGGCCGTCAACAGCGAGACCCACGCCGCTCGAGGGCCGTTCTCTCCAAAGGAAGCCCGTGCAAGAATTCCGATGAAACCCTGAGAAACTACCGTACTGGATTTCCTGCCCTGAATCTAAACCCTAAATGAGAAACCACAAACGGAACAAGGAGAACCACACGACACTAGCCCAGGACCCGGAAGCACCCCGAACTCCGAAGACACCCCGGAAAGGATTTGTGCGTGTTCTGGTTTCACACAGATTAAAAATCCATTTCTATCTCAGACTGCTTCGGCATGCTCTTCGATAATGGGGCCTTTAGCCCGCTTTCACGAAGGGAAGCCTGATGCGATTGAAGATCGTACCCCACCAGTCGTCAGGGCCCATAGGCTTAGTGAGGATATAGGCTAACTGGAAGCTAGTGGGGACCCAGAAGAGCGGGATTCGGTCTTCAATGCGCTCAAGAGAAAACGTCTGTCTCAAGGCAGCAAGGTCTATGGCTAGCCGTTTATCGGAAGGAATCCTAGGGATCCCGTCACGGTGGAGGTGGTCATACAAAGACTTGCAATCGGTGATACATCGGAATTGTCCACCTGCCAGCTGTTCCACTCTTTTGAGCTCGCCGCTCAGAATGGTCATCACGAAAGACCTCACATACTGCCCCAACTCGACGGCTTCAGAGCATGCAGTCGTCTCGGCACCAAAAGTAGATCTACACACCCTTGGATTGGCAGAAGATTTCCAGTCCAAAATGCAACCAGTGCCGCCCCCTTGAGCGACTTGATCTTGATCCGATAGAACAATCAAGATACCCATCTGGCTTGCAACACGAGAATTGGCTCTTTTAGCTTTTCTGTCTTTGTGTTGAAACGGTCCGTCGTTCATCACACCAGCCGAATGCTCTTCTGGAGTAAGAATAAATTCATCCTCACCCTCTAAGAGCGCGTTGGCCCAGGCCGAATCATGATACACCAAGAATTCAAGCTTTGACAGATCCAATGGCCTCAACCAGATTCCTTTCTGCCGGAACTCCCAAGCTCTCTTTGCAATCTTGTTCGTGAACTTAATATCTTCAACAGTCGGAGCTTTCTGACATTGTTGTGCCAGGGATACAGAGCATTGGAGGTCAGGACGAGATTGGCTACTGAGCCATGATAAAGCACCTATCAACGACTGATTGTCAATGCGCTGTTCTTCAGTTGCTGGATCTAGATCGACCTGACCCTTCTCAATCGGGATCTCGAACAGTCGCGAGCTTGCGTAAGCCTCTTGGTTAACAAGCACACCCTCATCAGACACATGTATGTGTGAGCCAATGTACTCAAACGTGTCAATCTCCCAATCGTCGACTGGGAACGTTTTCGAGAGGCACTCCCTCACTTGACTGGACAACCTTCTAGGACCGACAACCAACAGATCATCCACATGTACCCCGACGTACACTCGAGGGGTCTTGTCGGAAGCTGAGACCAACTGAAACAAGCATGGGTCAAGTGGGCATTGCTCGAAGAAGCATTCTTCATCATCAATGTACAATCGGATGTTGAGCAGATCTCGTCTGAGGCGCTTCCACCACTTTCTAGGGCTATCCGGTAACCCGAACACCCCCTTTGTGATCCGAAGGAGTTGTCTAGGGTCAAGACCTTTAAGCCCGGTCCTCGGTTGTCGGAGATAAAGAACACGGTCCATATCATCTCCATTCAAGAAGGCGGCAGTGATGTCGCCTGCTGCTGCCTCCCAGTCGTCGGTCTTCCGTCGGCTGGCCAGGACCTGGAGCAACGTCAGGATGGTTAGGCGATTGATTGTCGGCGCATCTGTCTCAAGGTACTTCACATCCGGGTCCTTGTGTCCTGAAACCACTAATCTCGCTTTGTGTTTCCAGGGAGTTGATGGATCGAGCTTCCTGCGGGACCAGTGCTTATCGCGGTATGCAAAACGAGAAGTCAGGATTCTGGACGGGTCAGTGTTGGCAAGCACTTCCGCGGATTCTTCAACACTGATAGGAGCGAGGGCCTTGTGGTCCAGATGTTCTTGAAACTGCTTATCTTCTGCACGTCTGAAAGCATCATGCTCCTCGGCAGGAATGAGTTTCCATGGCAACTCCTTCTCTAAGGCCTTCTCAAGCGCACGATCAGTTTGGCACCTCTTCATCATGTGAACGGAGTGAACATAAGGTTCTGAAGCCTTGTGGCGAACTCGTCGCCGAACTGGTCCGGGTACACTGGGTGCGGTTTGGTTTTCTTCTCCTAGCAACTCCGGAAACGGTTCACCTTCAAGCTCTACAGAGAAATCCATGTCCTCGACCATATCTTCATCAGGTACAGGAAGAAGTTCTTGTCCAGGATCAACGCCATCTGGTTCACCGGCAGGTTCAGAAGGTTCGTAATCCTCGGATGGTGCGTAGGTGTCGGGATCATTGGGGTCAAGGTTGAGTAGTTTCTCCAATTCGTCGCGAGCAACCTTTGTAGTCAGTATATCACCGACCTCCTCGGGAGTCGAGGGTCTCATATGTTCCTCCGCGACAAGATGGCAACGACCGCCGAAAGAAACCCACCAGTTCCCCCCTTCTGATCCTATGATGGTTCCAGGTCCTCGCCAGGAGCCGCGTTTGGTGGCCACTTTCTCAATGCGGTAGAAACTCACGAGCTCACCTACGGCATAGCCCCCTCTCTTGATGCGGCTGCGTTGCATCAACGCCTTTCTGAACTTGGAATCGGTCTGACTACGAAAGAAAGCCATCTTAGCAGCCGTTCTAATGCTGACCTCCCGTTGCCGTCGTCTGTCTGCAGAAAGAACTTCAATGAACCGGTCCTCGTCATTTCCGCCACAGAGTTCTTCGGGCGATCGTGGGTCACGTCCGAAAACAGCCTGAGTTGGCGAAAAACCGTGTCGTCGCCTAAGTTCATTTTTGGCCGAATTCACCGCCTGCACTGCCAAGTACATGTCTTCACTGGTGATGGATTTCTCATGATCACACGACGAAGTATCTCCTGGTACCACAATCCGTGTCTCTCAACTACCCCCTGCTGCCAGTGCGCTTGTCCTGCAGAGCTCCGGAGATTGCTTCCGAAGAATTCCGCATACTTCGTGATGCCACCCTGCAAGCCGGTTTCTAAGTCAGCCGAGATTGTTCCTGGTGCCCCGAAGGTGTTACCCCACAACTGAGTGAAGCTCCGACAAAACGCTTCAGCAGAATGGCCATCAATCTCACAGACCAAGTGGAAGGTAGTAGCATGGTCTATGACAGAGAGGAATTCATGTCGAACCCGGTTCGCATCAAAGGCATGGAACACGTCGACGCTGACCAACTGGTTCATGTCAAGGAGCGATGGTAGGGTTGCTGGTCTCGCCACTTGTGTAGATTGGTTCCTTGCACAAACTTCACATCGCATCTTCTTACAGGCTTTCAACACCCCTTCGTCTGCCCCGGCATAGCGCAAGTGTCTCAACATGTCCACGATACGAGGGTGCCCGAGGTTCTGATGTAATCGAGTAAGAGCCGACTGAACATGTTTGGGGACCTCGCTGTCAAAGTGGATTGCTGATGCTCCCTCATAATCAACAGGACCACGTCTACTGTGTGATGCGGCAAAACTCTCTCTGATCCCTTCTGTTTGTTCATCCCGGGGGCAATGTAGTCCAGGAACATGACCGAGGCGGAGTACACGAAGTTCGCCAGTTTCCTCGCAAGAATGTTCATGTTGGCTTAAAAGATCACCTAGAGCTCGAGAGTCCCAGATCGGATCATAAAAGAGTCCTCGCAAAACAACAGAACCGCCGCGACTGAGTTGATAGTTGATTGTTTGTATAACGCGATCTCCATGTTGGATGTATCCCGCATCACCTTGGAAACAAACTACATTGGGTTTGAGAGTCTCGATGGTATTGTGGATGTTGCTTCGACTGCGTGCTTCGTCTTTGGATTGAAGCTGATCATATGCTCACATGTGTCGATAACTTCACCCTCAGCCTCGGAACCATCGGAGAGCTTGATCTTCTGCAGGATGGTGGTCTTGTCAACCTCGGATTTAGGATCATGTTGAAGCCATAACCTACCGCCGTGATAGTCCCCGAAAGCGACAGTCCAGCACTGCGAACCGGAAAGATTATGTGCATCTTTGTGTGGTCCCACATGACAATTGTGACAAAGCTGAAAGCTGCTCCACTGACCCTGCGCGCCATGATGTTTCATAAAAGCATTGATATACTTGGAGATCTGATGGAACGCAAAAGTCTTTTGGATGATGCCGTAGTGGTTCCCATGGGAGTAGGCTCCTAGGGCAATGCTGTCGGTCCTTTGTTGATGTTACGCTTTCTCAGTGATTGAGCTCGACTGCAAACCGATCGCACGATTTTTGCACATGTGCTGAAGCTGAAGTCTTTGGCAATAAGCCTATCCTTGGCAAAATGCTCGAGGGATGCTCCTTTGATCTCGTCCTCAGCAGGAACCTCGCGTGCCTCATAGAAAATCTCAGGAGTGGCCGCCTCCATACATTCCCCCTGATCGGTAGTCATGGCAACAAAGGTTTCCCCAGGCTCCTCCAAAGGCTCATCGAAGCCCTCATCGAGCTCTTCATCCTCGCTTAAAGGCCGTGTTTGTCCTTGAGCGCAGCGAGACGACCCATCAAGGCATTGATCTCGTCCTTCACTTCCTTGGGCACATCCTGATCCATGCTCCCGGGGGTCGCCTGGGATCCCTCCGCTGTGGCTCGCTTCTTGGGCGAGGCCTTCGGTAGCTGCGCCGCCTCCTCTCGATAGCCAGCTTTCTGGTTCATCCGCACCCCTGTTTCCGTCAGCTCCGACCAATGGCTCTCCCAGCACGAACTGCTCTCCGACGGCAAGGGGACCTTGGGGTCCAGCTCCGGATCGTACATCACCTGCGGCTCCGGCTCGAAGATGCTTTTGGCGTAATTCGCCAAGCTCACCAGATCCGGACCCGAGTTGTCCGTCCCGCGCGCCTGGACTTCCTTCATCGCCCATTCCAAGTACTGGGATGGCACTTCCTTGAACAATTTGCCGCGGTGTCTGCCAAACGTGACCACAGCCTCCGCCTTGTCCCGCGTGACCAGATCTCGAATCATCATCTGGAGCTGCCCTTTCGTGGCGCGATGGGGAACCGGAATCTCGAGCTCCTGCGCCTGGGACTTCAATTGGTCGAGAGTCATCGACGCAAGACCGCGGGGTACACTGGAGGTCTCTCCGGAGTCCTTCTTGGCATCGATGATCACCTGACGGATTTCCCCCACTGACCAAGAGGAGTGGATTGTGAGGTTCAGGCGGAGAGCCTCGCTCGTCAGCTCTGTTTTTGTCATTTTCCACAGAGGCTTGGTTGTCGCTGGGGAGGCCATCGGGAGGTTCAGGCGCCGGAACACAAGGCGGGGTGCCGTAGAGCAACGGCCTACTAGAGGCTCGAGAAAACACGGTCCTGCCAGCCCAAAGAACGTCTTGCTGTGCATCAAGGTGATTCTGCCACAGGTCATGGACGGGCCCCAAACCGACAAGCGAACTGCATGAGACACTGGATGTACTCCGAATTTCTCCTAGCATGCCAAGGAGCTTCTCCTTCACAGCAGTTTGCGATGTAATCCATTTCGTCGGATCGAACAATCCTCGTCGGGGAACAACGTGGATCCGAATGAAGGAGTTAGGGGTTTCAATCCAAAAGTCCTTCGAGATCGGAGTCTTGCTCCACCAAGTGGCAAAGGTCTGAGGATTGAGGGGCTCACAACAAAGAAGATTCCGCACGCAATCATTGATCTTCTTCGGGTAGAACAGATTGCGTCCTGGAGGTTCCGCAGGAGTTTGGGCTTCCCTGCTCAGGCTATTGCTAGGAGCGACTGGACTTGCATGCGCACTCGGACCAGAGTTGACCATATAAGACATGTATTGCGACTCCGCCGAAGGAACAATGATCACCTCGGAGCCTGCCCACTGTTGGGGCGAAGGCCACTTGAGTCCCGGTACACGTCTCGGTGACACTGGGATCGCTGGGTGGCCACTGTCAGTGGTCAACAGGGTATACTTCTCAATCCCAAGATTCCTGAACTTTGCCGAATGTTCCTCAACGTCGTAGATCATCCCAAGCTTGCTCAAAGCACTGCGACTCATCAACAAAGGGACTTCACCTTGGACCACTGAGGCCTTCAACATAAAAGTCCGGCTCCTGATCTGGATCATGATGGTGGCCGAGTAGCTTGCATGGAAAAGCTTCGAGGCTCCGAATCGGAAATCATCGTGGCAATCCAAAAACTGAACTTCAATGCCAACCTCCTTTGCAAGCTTCACGTACGACTCAAGCCAACCCTGTCCCATGACTGATTTCGAACACGCGGTGTCGGTAATCGCCAGAAGTCGATCCCCACCGAGATCCCCGACCATGTAGGCGACCTCGACAACTACAGGAACCGTCCCGGAGCAGACCGAGGTAGCATGCACCTGGTGATCCTGCGGGTTCCTGGGCTTAGCAGGAGCGTTCCCGGATTGATTGTTGGGACATTCCGGGTCTTTGTGCCAATGCCCGCGACGGCCGCAGCCAGCGCAGTAACTGCGCAGCTTAGCCTGGGCCAAACGATCATCGAGCTGGAGTCGAGATCCCTCATCAGCAGGCTTTCTCTTAAGGGATTCGGGGTCAACTCCTCGGGCTTTAACGACATCACGATAGCGGGCTTTGGCTGATTCCTGGGCAACATAGGCTTCATGAAGTTCCACCGCCGCTGCCTCAGAGAGAAGTTCCTCGGTGTCGTCACCTTGATCATGCTCTGCGGCGTTCCTGGTTGCATCGTCCTCATCGATCACCGCCATAAAGGTGCTCTTAGTCCCTTTACCTTCGCCCTTAGGTTTCGGAACCCATGGACCTCGAAGCGACTTCTCATGTAGGATGGCAGCCTTCTGCAACTTAGCCGTGCTATAGTCATTGCCAACTGAAGCCAACAAAGAAAGCTCTTCTGTGTTGCTAAGCCCGAGAGCATTCAGGTAAGCCCACGCCCTAGCTACCTCCGGCAACTTGCAATCAATCTCCAGAAGTCTCGAATGTGCACGATCGAAAACCGAGTTGAATTCCCTGATTGACTGCCCTGACTGTCTCTTCATCTTCTTGAAAAAAAGGGTGAGCGTTTCTGCGATGCGGCTCACTTCAACCTCCTGATATCGCTCCCTGATCCAGGACTTGAAGATCTGAAGCCCCCTCTCACTAGCCAGGTCCTCCACGTTGAGCTCTTCAGACTCAACCCATGCTCTACCGCTAAGGTTTTGATAAAGTAGAAGTGCTTGCTGCGACGGTGCCGTACGTGTAACCTTGCTCCAAGCTTCAACTTGTCTGAGATAGGAACGCGCTGTCAAACCTAGCTCATCCCCACTCCCTGATGCGCCAAAAGAAGGAACCGCCATCTTTTCGCTGAAAGAACCTTTTGCATCCGACTTGGCAGAAGATTCCGAAGCCAGGGAGCCATTCCTGCTCTGATGTGAAAAGGTTCTGGTTGCCTCGGTGCTCATCTGAGTGGATGCTGTAACCTTCTGCGAGTCCTGGGAAACTTCATCGGTGCTTGAAGGGTCGTTGGAGGCAGGATGATCGTCTGAGGTCTGATCTTGCTCGCGTTGTGCTTGGTGCTCGACATCATTGTTTCGGTGATACTGACTCCAAGGATCGCTGCCACCCCAGGATCCCTGATGCTGTTGGGCACTACGGTAGTTGTTGTAGTAACCCCATGGCTGCCAGGACCATCGGTCTCCCGAACCCCAGTTCTGACTCCCCCAGGAATCCCAACCGGAGCTATGCTGACCACTATAGTCCCACTGCCAATCATCCCACGAAGAATTGTTGCTCGGTTGCCAGCTTTGGGCTCCGTCGTCTGCAGATGCCAAAAGAGGCGGGTCGTCGTCTGGAGCCGAGCCGGAAGGCTCTGTCGTCGTCGGCGCCACCATGTGGCCACCGGAAAGGGCAAACCCAAAACCCCTTCCTTGGAACCCCAACAGACACAGACAAGCAACTCACACAGCACAGAACGTACAAGCAACTCACAAGACAACTAGAATCCCCGGCGCGGCCTGGGCTCCGCTACCAATGAGAAACCACAAACGGAACAAGGAGAACCACACGACACTAGCCCAGGACCCGGAAGCACCCCGAACTCCGAAGACACCCCGGGCCCCACCTACCAGAAGGGCAGCAGCCCTTTTGCGCACACCAAGCCAAAAGCCTTCGCAGGTACACTTCCTCGATTTGTGCGTGTTCTGGTTTCACACTAAACCCTAAACCGCCAAACCAGTAAGCCCACAGCCGAGATGTCAGACCCAAAGGCCTGAATCCTAAACCCTATACCCCGAAACATCCCAAACCCGAAAACCCTATGCGCTTTAAAGCCCCAAAGCCCCAAACTGCAAGTTAGCTTAAGCCCTTCTAGAACACTCCGTAGAACACTTATGGGAACCTTATGGCAACTCAATACGTAGAGTAAAACAAGCCCACACCACTAGGAACTGGCTCGGCTCCTGTGCCGGCTCTGTGCTGTCGGCGACCATGGGCGTGCGCTTGGGCGGAGTGTAATATGTCGTTCCGGTTTTGAAAGCTGTCAAACCCGAAACCCTAAACCCCAAACGTTTGGGTAGTTCGTTCCGGTTTTGAAAGCAGTGAAGTGCAAAACTCTAAATCCTGCAAGAAAGTGGGGTGATTCTCTTATCGGTCTTGCGGATGGCCCTGAACCCGAAACACTAAACCCCTACGCACAAATCGAGAAGTGTACCAAGTTTAAAAAAAAAAAACCCCTACACCCCTAAACCCTACATCCTAAACCGCTGAGGCCTGTCTCCCTCGGCTCCTTGCACTTAGGGCTCCTAGAAGGCTGGGACGGCAGCCACGGCGGATCATAGTATAACATACTATGCTATATACTATTCCATAAACGAGAGACTATATACTATGCTATATACTATACTATATACCATACGGTACTATAGCATAGTATATAGCATAGTATATAGCATAGTATATAGTCTCGTTGATAGTCTAGTACAGTATAATATAGTAACAGCTCATGTACCGGTGTGGCAGCCGGAGCAGCAGTGTTCCCCATTCCGCAGGAGGCATGAATGCGAGTGGAATCTGACTGCACAGATGCTGATGATGGTAGTCTGCATTGCAATTTCATGACTCATAGCGATGAGCCGCTGCTCTTGCTGCAGCTGCTGCTGCTGATGATGATGTGGATTGGGTTCGTGGTCCAGTGTGCGTTCAGCACCGTGTCCCACGTATGTTTACATGCGCAGTGCGCCTCTAGAAGGAGTGGGCCAGACCCGTGAAGTAGGCAAGCCTACAATGACTCGGGCACCCACGCAAACCCGAAGAGAAAGCGGCCCATGAGTCCTCGCCACTCCGAGCCCAAAACTAGGGGGAGCTTGCACGCTCATCCTTCCCTCGCCCCTATTCCCTTACGCTACCAGTACTGGCCATTTCGCACCGGTGTTAAAAGACTCCTTGGGGTCTATATTACAGTATAGTATAGTATAATAGAGTAGATTGTAGTATAGATTATGGTATATTGGGCCCTTTTTGGGGCCTCTCAAAGATACTTTGAGCCCCGCAGGCCGTGCCTCCATCCGGAAGCTGGCGGTCGGCAGTCCCGAAGGCCCGGCAGAGTGGAAGTCCCCAGAGAGGCTCCGGTAGCCCTGAATTAAGCAATATTCCTTAAGCCTTAGATTATTGTAGGATCCTCAGTGTAATTTAAGGAATTCCTGAAGCCTTAAGTTATTGTAGGATCCTTAGGATAATTTAGGGAATGTTCCTTGATTAAGGGATATCGGAGTCTCTGGGTCACTGAGCCCAAAGAGGCCAGGGAACCGGAAGGGTTAATGGACCTTTGAAAGTCTGAGCCCAAAACCTCTGAACCCGGAACTCTGAATCCCGCGCCCGAAAAGCCCCATAGAGGCCTTAAATCCTCAAGTCAGCTTGCCGTCCCGCCAGAGTCGCAGTCCCCGGAACAGGCTTTCACCACGACTTTCTGGACTTGAAACACCTCGTGGCTCTGGCACAAATCAGATTTGTGCGTTCTGCACCTGCGGAAGAGTTCGGTGAGGGTTACATGGAGGTCGATCTGCGAGCGACGCTTATGGTGCAGCGCCGTTCTCCGCTCTACATTTCCTCTATATACTAGACTGACAGACGGGCCTTCTTCTGCATAATATGACGTCGCACGTGCAGTTAACATGGAAGCTTGCTTGAACTGGGGAAACGCTTATCGTTGTTGTCTGGCTGCATGTAGCCATGCGGTTTGAATGATTCTGTAACTTGGTTGCGGTTGTTGCATCACAGGTCTTCGACATCAGCCCCATGTCGCTGTTGAAACAGCGTCTGATGGGTTCGGCCGTAGTGGCTGTGGAGCTAGAGGAGGCTGGCCAAGGGTCATTCTCTTCTCCCCACGACCTTCAGGCCCAACAAACCCCACACCCCGACCCCTAAACCCTAGGCCTGAATGCTCTGCCCAAGACCTCACAAAAGACAAGGAGCCCGGCTATGATCCTTGTGGCAGTGGCCGTTTCGCGGTTTAATAGCTTCCTTTTGTGCCATTCGGTTCACGGGTGGGTGAAAGGTGCAAGCTGAGATCGATCTGTTCAGAGCCTCCGACATATTTCCCATGGCTCTGACAAAGAGACCTTCGTGCAGGTGTCGATCAACACTTTGCATGTCTTCATCGAGCAGCGACTGGGACACGTTCGGATCTCTTGATTTTCCATCACCTTCTAAACATTGTGTTTTTTGGTCTTTCAACATTGATCCCACATTGCCATACTGACATAGCTTGCATTCTTCGCCTGCCTCGAGGACTTCAGAATACGCGCCTTCCAACGCGAAGATCATCGTCGACCACCTGTGCCGCGGCTCCGAAGGGTGGCTTCTCTGGGGGTCATCGTCACAAGGATCAGCCTGGTGCTTTCTTAGACTGAAAAGAAAGCGGCCATGTCGGACAGTGCGACAAAAGCGGCCTTTTGCAGAGGATGCAGACGAATACCAGACATGTCGCGTGTGTACCTGAAGCCCGACAGTCCTAAGCCCTTGCAAAGCAAAAAGCGAAAATCCTTAACCCCTAATGGCCTTTGTGGTCGGCGGAGCTTGAGGAACGCTCTGGCGCCCAAGGCCGCGACGCAGGTCGACGCGGAGGCCACGAATAGGGACCCCCAAAATCATACGGGTTCCTGCATCTAAATACGAAGCTGAAGAGCCAAGGGAACCCTCAGAATACTCCAAGGGGTTCTTCAATATAGGGATCGGAATGAAACCCCATTCCAACCATGAAGGGCCCCAGAGTAAGCATGAGGATCTCTCTACCAAGACTTTTTGGAATCCCGCATATACGGTTCTTCATGATTGCATGAACCATACTAGTAGCATCCTTGGGCTCTCGCGGGTTTTTGGCTCCAGGATGCCATGTAAGTCGCATTGCGATCGGCCACAGAGCAAGGATCCCGCAAACCCCTAAATCCTTTGCCCCTAAACCCAGAACCCCGGATGCTTGAAATCCTCAAACGCCTGTAGGACGGAACGGCCGAAGCCCTCCACGCGCTGCCTGGCTTGAGAGCTGATGCTTTGCAACCCTTGTTGGGGCTGTAGCCAGCAGCATTGCCTTCCAGCCGAACCATATCGCAGCACACATGCTATTTAGGTATTCTAGCGTAACAGAGACTGGTGCTCACAGCAAACGATGCGAAGGCAGTGCACCAGACAGCAGGATGGGACAATCGATATGTAATCACCCGAAGCCCTCAACCCTTCTACCCTGGTTCAGGGCCTCGCATGAGTTGCTCTCGTTCCTCCGACCATGGATTTTGCAGCACTCGGAATGACTACATGTTTTGGCATGCCCAGGGAGCCCAATGTGCACCACACTGACGGATATTTTCTCAGATCCCTAGTAAAGACTACTAGAGTTTATGTTTACGTTTCGGAGGGAAGATTGCGCAATTGCTTTAAACATCAGTTAGCCACTCCCATTCTGGTGGCTTTGTGCTTGTTTCACCCAAGGCTTACGACTCGGATAAAGGCGGCCGCTCGGAGCGATGTGATGTTGGACATTTCGGTGAACCGAAGCAGTTCAGACAGTCATGTAGAAGTAGCGCTAAGTGGTCTTATGAAGCTCAATAGTGAAATCAAACCCCTAACCCCTAAGCCCTTACCCCTGAACCCCAAACCCCTTAATCCTAAACATACTTCCGAAGTTTTCTCCCACCTGTACTGCTCAAAAAGCGAGCTCGAGGTCCCCACCCACAAGAATTCCAAGCTGAAGAACCCCGAACCGCAAACCCGAAGCCCTGCAGCACTTAAGCTCCATTGTTCGAAATCGTAGAACCTCAGACTCAACTCTTAAATCCGTAAGCTAGACCGTGCAAGCCAACATCCCACATCATAAGGAGATAGGACACCCGATAAGCACCTCATAGAAACAATCCTAAACCCCAACCCCCTATCAAGTCCTCGTAGAGGCCTTCTAGACTTCTAGAAGTCCTTCGCAGACCCCAGTCAGGACAAGATCGATTTCAGGGACATCGGCATCGGCTACTGCAAGCAGCTCCTGGGCCAGATGTGCTGAAGATCAATCGTATAAGATATATATATATATATATATATACATATATATATATGTGTATATAGTGAATCATGCAGTATAGAGCATATGATATACAATATGTAACAGAGGCATACGGCGGGGTTGAAGGTTTAGAGCATGCTGGTAGCAGAAGTCTGACGGCTTTTGGGTCCAAGTGCAGGTGCCCGCTTGGTTTTTTCCCAAGCTGAGAGTCTAATGCTCTGCGTCGAAGCCTTCTTCATCAACTTTGCGTGTTTCTGTCAACCAGGATTCTTTCGACTCCGATTCCTTCAACTACGGTTGAGGGTCTAGGCTTGTTTAGGGTTTACTAGGGTTTAGGTGGTTGAGTGCATCTGCGGGGTACAGTTGACAGAATCCGCTGGTGACATTTGAAAGAATGGGAGTTTCCGAACATTCATAAGGGGTACCGTATTTTGGGCTGCTTATGATAAGGATCCTCTTATTTAGGGCACCATATTAGGGTCCCCTATTTTCGGAAACTCCCGAATTTTTGGTGGAAAGTTGAAAGACTTCGTTTGCGACCAATGCTGCGACTGCGAGGCCGGATTGTGGCAAGTATGGCCCTGCCACGTATGTTGTGAAGGCCGGGAAACCTCGGCTGTGTCCTTGCGCCCGTAAGTCGGAGCATCCTCGGATATGGTTTCAGCATTTTCACAGCCTTTATTCGAGGTGCGTGTCCCAAAATTTAGCTACGCCTGCAGGAGATCTTGATCACAGACATCGGCCGCTGGATGCATATCCTCAAATGAGGGACAGCCCCAGCGAAAGTAAACAAAATACTTGCGGGCGAACATCGAGTCGGTCTCATGGCATGGGTAGATGACATTCCGACCTGTCTGCCAGCACCGGAGAGGAACCCGCTCCATCCCGAAGACATACAGAGTCCTTTCAGTAGTATCAAGCACCTTGTGGGTGACCGCAGGGTGTCGAAGACAAGGTCTCGTCATGGTGAGGATCTTTTGCCTTTCTGCTCGGCTTGTGTTCTGAAGTCGAGATCTAAGGCAAACGTGGCAATGGAGTTTTCCTCTACCAACTTGCCGAGGTGCCACTTTCACGATTTTTCGGCAAGCCGGATTTTTCGGCAAGCCGGATGCGAATTCTTGTCATGTGTCATGTGTTTACTGCAGCCACCCGGGTGACCTCTAAAGTGGAGCATGCCGATCGAGTTGACTGAAGGTTTCTAAAGCTGTTCGACGTACATTAGAGATCATCATTGCGGGAGTCGCGTGTCGTCCGCTATCACTGGGACTGCAGCCCTGTGCAGGTGGTGGTACGCACAGTCCTCGTGGCCGTGCTAAAATCCGCGCCGGACAACATGCGTCAGAACCTCCTGCGTGCCTTGGTGAAAGACACCTCACAATCGTCTCTAACTTTAGAGAAGCTGCGACAGGTGCCATTGGTTCAGGTGTCGGGAATCAGCTCGACAATCTGGACTTCGGAGCCTTGTTTGAGACAGATTCTTGCGGTCTGCACTTTCCCTAAACCCTCAACTCTATACCGCCACTGCCTTCCAATGCTGCGGGAGTTTTACGTAGGGGTTTAAGGCCTAAACCCTAAACCCAAAACCCTGAGTTTAGGGGTTTTGGGACGGCTTTGTGGCAGTTCACAGCTCAGCCGTGGGCTGCTGAGGCTCTCTGCACTTTGACTTGGGTGACGGTGGCGGATTGCAGACCGTAGGCCGCCAGCTCGGTTTCCGGACTTTGTGGCAAAGAAATAATAAGGGTTTAGGGTTTCGGGTGTAGGGTTTAGGGTTTAGAGAAATAGATGGGTAGATAGACAGACAGACAGATAGAAGCATGCATAAAGGGAGCCCTATGCAATTCTACTCTTAATACAGCACCCTACAGTCGGGACCCCGAAGGAACTTCAGTTCAGACAAGCACCCATATATACATATATATATATATACACATACATATATATATATATATATATGTATATATATATATATATATAAACACAAGCACACGTGTGTGTGTGTTGTGTTGTGTGTGTGTGTGTCTGTCTGTCTGTCTGTCTGTCTGTCTGTCTGTCTGTCTGTATGTCTCTATGTATGTATGACCATGAGGGTTCTGCGATGTCAATCGCTGCTGCAAGGGGAGATGACTGGGTGGCTCTCGGGGGAGTTTGCCAGCCTTCCCATGAAGGCCCGGTGGCTTTGGCCGGAAAAGCTTTGGGATACTTTGTTACGTGACCAGTTCAAGGCATTTCTTGCATGTGCACACATCTTGCAAGTCCAGGCAGCATCTTCCACCTTGCTGTATCAGAGCATTGGAACATGACGAAAACCAACGCTTACAGAGATCTGTTGATTTCGACGGGGGTCTCATGGCAGGCCACCAACGCCGCTGTTGCCTTGAACACGAAGGCATTGGAGGTGGGGACTGCGACATGTGGCAGCAGGGACTTGCAGATTGCATTTCTTTTTTTCGCTTCACACGAGTCTTGCTCTGCAGCATCGGCTGACGCATCACAGGGGGTTTCTCATGGGAGGTAGGCGCCATGACGCAGATGCCGCCGCCGCTTTTGGCGCCCCCTCCGGAGGGCTTTGAGGGCGCTGTGCTTGCAGGCAAAGCTAAGGCCAACCTGCTGGGTGAGAAGATCTTCTTCTCGGGCTGCCTGGCTGGCGCCTTCATCGGCTACGGCGCCTACCTGGCCTGCACCGTAGGAGGCACGGCAGCACAGCAGCACAGCGCTGCCGGAGCATTTCCCTCGTTGTAAGTATCAAGAAGTTAGTTAAGTGGTTTGCACGACAACTAAGTACCAGGGTGGCATAGGGTGACCTAGAATGACCATAATGACTGAACTTGCGAGAGTTGCTTTTGAAGCCGGGCCCCTGTGGAGGGAACTGCCCGGGCCTGGCCGAGAAAAACCCCGGGCTCCAGAAGTTGGTCTTCGGCTCCTTCGGGCTTCCCTTCGGGCTCTTCATGACGGTGCTCTCGGGCACGGAGCTCTTCACGGGCAACGCGGCGATTGTGACCATGGCGGTGTTTCAGGGCAAGGCCGATCTGCAGCAGCTGGCGAGGTCCCTGCTGCTTTCCTGGCTGGGCAACCTTGTGGGTGCGGTGGGTGTGGCAAGGCTGGCAATTACGGCCGGTACCATGCCCGGCGGTGGTGCGACGGTGACGCTGGCGGTGGCCAAGACGTCGCTACCCTTTGCAACGGTCTTTGTGCGGGGCATCCTCTGCAATTGGCTGGTGTGTATGGCGGTGTACATCGCTTCTATGGCCAAAGACACAGCTGGCAAGGCCATAGCCATTTGGTTTCCCATCTCTGCTTTCGTTACATTGGGATTGGAGCATTCTGTCGCCAACATGTTCATCATCCCGGCGGGCATCTTCGCAGGTGCCGACGTGTCCTGGGCACAGTTCCTGCTCCACAATCTGCTGCCTGTCTCACTCGGGAACATGTTTGCCGGGATGTTTCTTGTGGCGCTGCCATACTCCATACTTTTCGGCCGCAAAAAATGAGATGCTAGCAAAAGCTGGCGAAAAGGCCTATACAAGCAAGGCGCCGACCTAGCTGCGAGAAGCCACGCGTCGCGTTTGATCGACGCCAAAGAGGCGAAAAGAAAAGTGTGCGTCAGAGAAAGTGCAGGAGCAGGCTCGGACGCAAGCGAGGGAACCGTCTATGACTGCGCAAGTGAGGTGTGTACCTGCGTACCTCAGTTCAGCATTTTTTTGTTGTGCCAGTTCGAGAACGATATTCGGAACTCGGCCATCGCGGACCAGGCAGGAGGAGCTTCAAGTCCGGCGGCTGAGCGCCCTTGCATGTCCAGATTCAGCCCCTTCTTGATCATGAGAGTGTGTTCACAGAGGGCCCGTTCGGGCGTCCCTTCGATGCTCTCTCCCTCTCTCTCGCGCTCTCTCTCTCTCTCTCTCTGTATCTCTCGCTCTCGCAGCGAGGCCAAGATGGGCCTGGAGGCAGCCAAGATCGGCACAGATTTGGTGGGCATGGGCGTGAAGGCACAGAAGAAGACGGCCTGACGGTCTCCACGATATCAGGGTCGGTCCGACACCAGTCCGCCAGGCCAACACGGCCTTCACCAACATGGGCGCACCTCGACTCAGAACTCTTTCTGACTGGGAGAGCGAGTCCGCCACAGCTCGTCTCTAAGGTGAAAGCCAACACCGAGGTCCTCAAAGCAGAGACCAAGGCGAACAACTTCTTCAACAAAGTCAGGCGAGGTGATTTTGTGGAAGGAAGTCCGGCGGCGAGGTTGCGATGCAATTCTGAAGCAGTTAAACTCGGTTCGTTAAACCGTTCGTATATTGAGTTGCTAGTGAAGCCCGGTGTCAACCGAAATGTTTGGGGGGATGGGCGTGGCGACACCACGATTACATACTTATCTAGCATAACGTATCTTCTCTCTCTCTCTCTCTCTCTCTCTCTTTCTCTTTTTCTCTACATGTATGTGTTTGTACATACACGTGCATACACACATGGTTTCCCTGCTGCCAGGGATGGCTTCACCACCGGCTTCACGTCGGGCCTGAGCCGCTGAGAGCCGCTGAGGAGCGGAGGCGCTCGGTTCCGGGCCTCGGAAGACGCCCCGACGCGGCCTCCGCCCTTTTTTCCGTCAGATCTTGCCTCGGGCCTTCGGGTTTAGGTTTATACGGTTTAAGATTTTGGGTCTAGGGTTTAGTTTAGGGTATACGAGTTCGTGTTGCGGGTTGAGCAGAGGCGCAGTTATCTCCCTCTTTCTCTCTCGCCGACTCAAGGAGGAATTCCAAGGCTTCGCGTTGTTGAGCTGTAACCTGGTCAGATGGCAAGTCGCAGGTCCTTGCAACAATTCAGAAGAGTTAGTTAGTTGGATTTTCTTGGAGAAGGGATGCTCGGCTGCAGTGAGTGCTTTCGGGTCCAAAATCTTCCGTTTCTCCCCGGGTCGGGCAAGGATTCTACAGGCTGGAACAATGCCTTCTGCGTCCCTTCTCGGAAAGTCCAACAAAGAGCTGCCGCCCTCAGAAGTCGGGCAAATGCTCAGCTCGGAACCCCGGCAAAAAGACGAGACTCGGAGGCCTTGGGTTTCTTCTGGTGGCGACAGCCCGGATAGGAGTGAATATATAATATAGGCTTTAGGGATCTATAGGTATAACCGCCGCACCTCCGCCGCAGAACGTGCCCAACTGGCATCGCGACATTGTGCGGGTGTGCGAGAACATTCCCATCGTCCTTGTTGGGAACAAGGCAGGTTGTGAGTGTGTGTGTGTGTGTGTGTGTGTGTGTGTGTGTGTGTGTGTGTGTGTGTGTGTTTGTGAGTCATTCGATCCAGAGTGTGCTCAAGCCCAACAGTTGGCCAAGTTTATCGAAGCACCGAGGGAGGGTTCGGGGTCCTTTGCCACTCAGTAGCAAAGGATGCTTCTCATTACAGCGCTGCCTGACAGGTCGATGTCAAGGACCGCCAGGTGAAGGCCATTGACGAGCGTGTGCGAGTCGTACACAATTCCAGAATATTCCAGTCCTAGCCGAAGTCCGAAGGTTTCGGGGGTTTCCGGGTGCAAGACTTGATGGGTCATTGCTGCTATCGTATCGTAACTATCATTATTACTAGTAGAAGAATTAGTAGTAGTAGTAGTAGTAGTAGTAGTAGTAGTAGTAGTAGTAGTAGTAGTAGTAGTAGTAGTAGTAGTAGAAGTAGTAGTAGTAGTAGTAGCAGAAGCAGCAGCAGCGTTGGTAGTGATTCATGTGTGGGTGACCGTGGGCATGGGGGCTCGGGGACCCAGGCAAAGAACATCCAGTTCCACCGAAAGAGGAACCTGCAGTACTATGACCTCAGCGCCCGGCCGACCCCTCAGAACTCAGTTTGGGAGCTGAACCCTAAATGCCAAAGTCTAAACCTTAAACCCTAAGCCTCAAAAGGTGCTTCTTTGTACGGGCTGGCCTCTGCCGGCTTCAGCAACACTTTTAGCAGAGAGCATCAGCGAGCCAAAGGAGCAACTACAACTTCGAGAAGCCCTTCCTGTGGCCGGCCGCCCAGCTTGGAGCCTTGCAGCTCTCAGCGGAAGATCCTGACCACTGTCAGGGCTCTCTCCACAAGATGTTTAGGACCCTTACCTAGGTACTTCAGCCTTCTCACCAATCTCTCAACCCCTCCCTTTCATAAAATCCAGAGACAAAGCCGCAGATGCCCCCGAACTCTCGTCACAGCCAAGGCTGGCCCGACGATTGACGAACCAGGGCAACCTCCAGTTCGTTGGACAGTTCGCCAAGGTGGCTTTGAAGGATTAGGAGCTTCCCAAGCAATGTCGGAACCTGACGAAAGATGTCCCGGATCCTAGCAATAGTACTTCGGAGTTGTGGCAACCAGGCGTTCTCTGAATTAGGTTCCTACAACACGACATCGTTTGCCTCTGCAACGAAACCGCCCAACCAGGACGCCAAACGTAGTCTAGGGGATCAGGCAAAAAGCAATGAAGCGGAGCCGTTAAAACCTATAAGCCTCTCAACCCGGGACGCTAAGCCTCAACCCCAACCCCTCAACCCTAACTCATACAGAACCGTTAGAGACCCCTTGTAGAACCGGCACCCTGAAACCCTACTTGGAGGATCATGGGACTTAGTAAGTTGGGTTGTACTTATGGGGGTTATAAGTAGGTAGCAGTACTGTTACCCCAATAATCAGCTTTGACGCAGGATCCTTTCCGTCTGACCCTAAAGCCTCCCCAACAGAACCCTTCTAGATCCCTTAGAGCCCTAGAGATTAAAGGAGCCCTTTGAGATCCTAAGCCCCAGGATCCGTTCAGTCTTACCCTAAAGCCTTGAGGCTCCAGAGATCCAGATTGACAACGCCCTCATCGCGCAGCACGAGAAGGCCGTACTACAAGGGCTTAAACAGCTGTTTTGGGGTTCCTTTAAAGGGAGCCTTAAAGGGGGTTCCTTATAATAATTGTAGTATAACGGGCCCCAAAGCTTCTATTTATTAAGGCTCCTATATTAGGGTTTAGGGTGGGGTGTAGGATTACGCCAGGTTAGGGTTCAGGCGGCCTGAACCCTAAACTTCCCTAAAGTAAAAGCCAGAAAGTTGGAATATGATTATCCTAAACCCTTTATGGTAAATTATAAGGTATCCTACCCTGAAACCACATTCCAACTTTCTGGAGTTCCCTGTAAGCCGAAGCAACTTCTGTCGACCAAAAACACCCTTCACAGTCCCCCCAAATCCTAAACTTTATAGGAGCCATGCCAGCAGAACCCTGAAAGTAGATGCCCCTATGGGCCCTTGTAGTAGTTCCCTGAAAGTAGAACCCTTAGATAGAATGCCACCCTTTAGGAGCCCTTATGGTAGAACCCTCAACATAGAAGCCTTCTTTAGAACGCCCCATAAGGAGCAATTTTACCCTAAACCCTTAAAGCCCTAACAGGAACCCTTTGACCCTAAACCCAGAGCCCTGCACCCCTAAACCGTAAAGCCCTAAGAGGAGCCCGTTTACCCTAAACACCAAACCCTTAAAGCCCTTAAACAGAAGCCCTTTTGGAGCCCCCAAAAAAGCCGCTTCTTCCGAAAGGAACTCCAAGAGGCGCAGAATGTGGCCATCAACGACGACGATGAGGCGCCCGAAAGACAAGCAAAAAGAGAGGGGGGGTGGGGCTTCTGAAAGGGGTCTATATCAGGGTTCTACAAGGCGTTTATAAGGGGTTCTAACAGGGGTTCAGGAGTCTCGGGGGGCTTCGGGTTCTATCAGGATTTGGGGTTCAGGGCTTAGGGTTTGGGGGGCCTTCTGAAAGGGTTCTCTAAGGGTTCAAAAATAGTTCTATGGGGGTTCTAAGAGGGTTCTCTGAGGCTTTGAGGTTCAGGGCTTAGGGTTTCGGGTTTAGGGTTTGGGGGGCTTCTGAAAGGGGCTTGGGTGTTTAGGGTTAAGGCTTGCTGATACCATCGTACTTGTCCAAGCTTCTGCAGATCCTCGCCAGGACTTGTAAGAGCAGAGCACCAACCTGCGCTGCCTGAGACGGCGGACGAGCTGGTGGCGGCAGATTTTGTCCGAAAAACCCTAAACTTCTAGAACCTGTATCAGCACTAGATTGCGCTCTAGTTCAAGGGATCCACATCCCCCCTAGGTTTTGTACCCTCAAGAGTTCTTGGGGTTTCTGTCAGCAGGTCCACGTATGATGAATTCTCATTCAAGCGCTCCCCTACTGTAGCTTGCTTTTTCTGGTAGAAGGACTCTGTAAGACTGTAGCCCTCCGTTTTGCATGGTGACTTAGAGGCAGGGATTTGTCACATGAAGGTCACTTGTCAGCCAGAGTTCCGAAGTTCAGCTTCATAGTTCTGTCAAAGAAAGCGCAGGCGAAAACGTCCCAGAGTGCAGAGGGACTGTTTGACGTCTTTCTGCAAGGGCAGTTAGGAGGCCGTTGTGATTGAACGGTCCAGCCGCAAGCCGCATTCAGCTTGACGCCAGCCTGCCGCGGGGACAGACCAACGTTTCGTGCAGCCTCGTTGGGAAAAGCAAGGCCGCTGCAATGTTAATGCTAGGTTGGATTTTGGGACGTGTTTTATTTTCCTTATTTGGGAAAAACAGGGACCCTATATATAAATATTTTCAGGGTGTTTAAAGGCCAACCCAGTATGTTCAGTTGAAGATGCAGAGACTCTGTGGCCGGGAAACTGAAACTACAGTGACAACACTGTAGTACATTTCGCAATCAACACGGTGTTTCTTTGCAGTCTCACGATGCAGGCATGAAGCTGTCCTGTGGTTTCAATGATCATCAACGATCCAGCTGGTAACGCCTCTGCTTGCAGTTGGTATCTCTGTCTGTGGTTGTGCGGGTGTGTGAGTGCCCGTCAGAAAAGCAGAATGCCAACGATTTGTGATATTGTTGTAGGGCGTCTCGATACGGGTCCTCGGGTTGTTCTCTCAACGCCGCTGCTTTTGAGATTCCGGGCCTTGTCGAAAGTTGAAGCTTCTTACGAGAATGGAAGATTGAGGAGTATGTTCATGTAGATGAACTTCAACTCTGAGAAACTAGGCCTAGGTGAAGTCGTTGTCGTTCGCTTTTGCAAGTTTTTATATGTGTTTGTACACTCTGTAGATTTGCTGCGAACTTCTGAGGGGCCGGTGCAGCAGAGGCATTCTGTCGCAGTCATCTGAGATGGTGTTGACGCATTGTCATCGCCGGGGGAGAGCTAGGAAGATCACGAACATGTTTGGCAACGACGTCGGTCCTCTGGGCTTTTCGCCTGCGACCAGACGCAGTTGCTTTGGGCAGATGGTCAGTTCTGTTCTACCCGAATCCGGAGGGATATTGACAGGAACATTTCAGTGAATCTCGATCATGGATGCTTGCTGACTCCCTGCAGTGTTTAAAGCCTCCGGGATCACCTCATATTGCACATTTCAGCAGAAGCTCCCTCTCTCCAGACTTTGCATGGTTCAACTTGCAAACACGAGCCGTTTTCGACAGTTGTGAACATGTATCCTTGGCGAGATGAGCCGTCCCGCCGAGAAGACTTTACAATCACATTGCGTGCAAAGCAGTGCCAATGTGCTGAAGCTTCTGCCTGACCTACCTTGCAGGCTGGTATTGTGACTCGGTGGATTGCTGTATCAACTGAGCGGAACAGTTTCAGAGATTGAAGCATGTTCCGTTCTTGCAAGACGACCCTGCTTTAGGACTGCAAGCATCAAGGGATATTCGAGCTATTGACGAGAACAGGCAAACAGACCGTGGGTTTGCATCCGAGCGGCAGTTCCACATCTAGCGAGCTTGAGACCAGGTGCATAGATATCGTAACCACAGTCAGTGCCGTTGGGACACAGGCAGCCTCCACAATGGCGAGGACTCTGAGCCGCATGCTTACCATTGGAGCTGCATCGGAAGATCTTTAAGCGGAGATTTCGAGTCTTCTAATGAGTTGGGGGTCTGAGCAGTTGAGCATTCTGAAGTTGTTCAACAGCCTTGTGCCTTCCTGCCACAACAATCTGTGGATTGCAAACCTCCAAGCCGAAAATTGACTTATCGGTAGAATCTGCACCCGGACAACAGGCTGAGTTCCTTTCCGCTGGGTGGCAGCCCAAAGTGGGGCATCTGCTGAGTTTTTGCATTTGTTTTGCACAGTGTCGATGCTTGACCGGTTCATTCAGCAGCTGCGGGCTCTGAAGGCCTGGATAGTGAGGCGGAGTCTCCCGACCCTGTTTTAGCCTTGGGCCATGTCGCCGTGTCCTCGTGGAGAAAGGCCAAAGATCAAGACAGGTGGCTCGCAAGGATGTTAGTTTCTGCTCCCGATACACTCGTCTCGAAGGGTTGCTTGGGGTGCCTCTGGGCTGCAAGGCGGGGGCAGGGGTCTGAATCTAAGGTCTTCGGCTGTGGCCGAGTTCGCGGAACTCCAGAAGTTTGAGCCTGGCATTCCAGATACTTCATCGTCGCCTGGGCTTGCGGCTTGCCATGTTGGCAGCACGCGCTCTTGAGCCTTTCTTGCTGCCGCAAGCACCTCTAAGCCAGCAAGAGCTGGGCTGACGGGGGCATGGGCAGAAGCCACTTCTCAGTTTGCCTATCGCGCTGCTCTCGCTTCACGATGCGCCAAAGCACGTTGCGACTGTAGGAGCTCAGAGGCCTCTGTGAGTTGTTCTGAGTCCTCTGTCATGCGAAGGCTTGCTCTCTTCGGGAACCGATAGGCTCACGAGACAAAGGATCCAAACAGCAGTTGATAAGAAGGTTCTACAGGAGTTCTTCAAGCTGGACCGGAAGCAAGCCGGTCTCCGCCAAGTTGGGGCCTGTGCAAGCTCAGAGCACGTGCTAGGTTCCTGCAGCAGACGATGGAAGCTTCCGCGCTTGAAAGCCGCACTGCCGCATTTGCTGATGCTGCCTTGTGATCGTGAAGGCTTGCTCAAGTAGCGGACCAGCATCCTCTGCACGTCGAGGTGTGTACAATGTGACTTGTAAGAACAAACTCGAAATCGCAGCGGATCGCAAGAAGGTTCTGAGGTGACGACCTGCGGCTTGCGGGGTCTTTAAAGAAGTTTCGCCACTCTCGCAGACACCTTTGCATCCATCTCTGAGAAACTCCCTGGAGGAAGTACAGTAGATCCGCTTCAAGCGCGGAGGCTCTTGGCCCTGCATTCTGTCACGGACACTCCGAGCATCAGTCACGAAAGCTCTGCAGGAGCTTGCGGGAGTTGCTCAGGCTCAGGGTCTTTTGAAGCATTTTCACGAGCCCTTCAGGTCTGATACATCAACACTGTAGTTTATGGCATGTACCAGTGCGAGGATCGCCACCCCTTTGTGCCCTGATTTCTCACTCGGAAGGCCCCTGCCCCTCCCGCTCCAATATGGCGGTGTCGGGCTTGGGTGCATCCCTGAAATGCAGTCATTGCCTCGCCAGTGCGAAGATACTCTGGCAAGCAGTTCATCGTATGAACCCTCCGCCTCCCTCGTCTCGCAGCTGTCGCTGTCGACTCCTGTGCAGATTTGCAAGACGTCGTGTGCCGCGTGAGCACTCTGAAGCGCAAGCCCAGACTGTGTGAGAACGAAGTGGAGCGCCCCATCGCCGTGAAGTCGGCCGCAAAGAGCTCTCACAGCTTCTAGCTGCGCGCACGCTCGCTTGCAGCTAGCATGTGCATGGGGAGCAGTGGCGGAGCAGGAGTGAGCCTCCCTCTGCCTTGTTCCCTCAGGCAATCCAGCATCAATCCTCATCATCGCTCTAGTGTGTTTGCAGGACCTCTCTTCAGACAACAACTCAATGCATGCCTTGCAACTCCACACCGCTAGCTCCGTCACCCCTTGTTTGCCTGCGCTGCGCGAAGCAACGGACCATATTCTAGTTCTCCAGTGTTAATGCTGGAGCCCTTCAAGCTGCTGCAGGAAAGCTGCTTGCGGGTCAACCCGAATTTGAAGTCTGTCGTGCAGTGCCTCGCACCGGCTTCCTCTGCAGGAGGAACTGCACCACGGCCACGGCCTCGTCAGCATCCTGTTGGGTGAGCAGCTGGAACGGGATCGGGAATGGCTGGTCTGCTCGCTGCATTTGCCTTGGCCTTCGCTCTTCGAGAGGGTCCGACATGCTGGCCCGACAGAATGCCGACAGCGCAGGGGTGCATGCTCCTTCGGTCTGGGGTTGGCAGCCTCATATATGCCCAAAGGGTCGCCTTACCCAGCAATCAAAACATGTTAATACCCGCTGCTCAAATCGGCTCTGGGTAGATGCAAGCTGTCCCAGAAGTCGCAATCCTGGTCCATGGAAATTAGACCTTCCGAAAGCATCTGGAATCTAGGCTTCGCTGTATCCGACGGGACCCTACAGGAGGGACAAGGCCATGTGCGCGCAGGACAAAGCAAAGCTCCCGAAGTCACAAAGAGCTTAGTTGGGTCTTTGACTCTTAGCATTTTCCACATCTTGAGGGGCTGCGTTCGAATTTTTGCATGCCTATCCTGACCAACGCGCACGCAGGCGCAGGCTGTCGGGATTCCGAAGCAGAACACCACGTTTGGAGCTTTACATCGTGCTCTTGAGCATAAGCTTGACAATATTGCCGGTCAGCGCAGCGGCCACCAGATCGAAGGCTTTGCAGTCTTCCGTGTTCGGGAGCGAATGCCGCCAGAGTTGGATTTTGCACGATATGGAATGAAGCTTTCTCCGTGCTTCCTTTCCGAACTTTCCTGAGCTGACTTGCCTGGCGCTGCCGCAACCCTGCCAAGTGCGACATCCAGTCAAACCTTGGCCATCAGCTGCATCGCAGTCTCGCAAGTACGTGTTCGTTGTGGCGGCAGGATCGGCGTCAAGGTCCTGCATTTGGGCCAAGAGTCTAAGAGTCTTCTGATCAACCGCTCGCGAGTGGCAGCTTCAGTCCCGTTGGCCTTCTGACGGCATCCAGCCATGCAGCTAGTCGTCCAGGCAAGAGGAGCAGGAGCTGGTCAAGCACAGCGGGCAGGGAATCCCTGAGCTGGAATGCCGTCGAACAAAATATCTTGAGCGAAGGAGATTAGCGCTGAGCTTGGAGGCATCGGCGGAAAGCTTGACGTGGGAACAGCTCCGAAACTACTTTCTGACAGGGGGTTGACTCGGAAACTTGGAAGGCCGCTTCAGCAGGACCTGGGTCCAAAGACTCAAGTCTTATCCGAACCCATTTCTCATGGGACCGGGGCGAAGAAGCCGAAGCCGCGACTGAATCTGCTGAAACCCCATGCAAGAACCAAGACGTTCTTGCTTGCCACCAAGGAACAGGGCTCGAAGCCAAGAGAGGCCTTGGGCTGATGCTACAAGAGTAGCTGCTTCTCTGGAATGGTTTTCAATCCGCTCTTTGAGAATCAAGTCAGGGAGGCCCTACGGTATCTCCTGCCACCCGGACCCTCCTGACCCCAGTCCACCAAACTATCCACTTTGTCCTATGGTTCTGCAAACTCCCGGCACGAAACATGGCGTCGGGTAAGAAGGCCGCATGACAGGTATCCAGCCAGAGGCAAGCCAAAGGGGTCGAGCACAGCTCAACACACAGCATGCCAGCATGCCTTGACCCTGAGCAATATGTCGCCGGTTGCGGTGCTCTGCCAAGCAGTGTTGCTTGTCGGCCCTACTCAGCGTGTTGCCCATGTCATAGTTTGGGTCCAATAGAAACCAGACCCTCCGAAGGGGTCTGAAATCCAGGTCTGGGCCCTCGTTGCATCCAACGGGATCCTGTGTAGGAACCCATGTGCACACGGCCGGACACACTCCGAAGCCGCATGAAGCTTGTTTGAGCGTTTGACTGTGAATGCCCATCCCTGATGAACGCGCACACACATGCAAGGTGTCGGTTTGCTCGGGGTGTACTGCAAAATCAGGCCAGGTCTGGAGCTGTACGCAACAATGTTGCCGGTCAGCGCAGTGGCCACCAGATCCAAAACTTTGCAGTCTTCCGTGTTCGGGAGCGAATGCCACGGGAGTTGGATTCTGCACGATACGGACTTGAGCTTGCCCTGTGCATCCTTTCCTGAGCTGACTCGCCTGGCGCCGCCGCAGCGGGGGTCTTTGCTCTGCCAAGTGCGACATCTAGTCAAGTCTTGGCCATCAGTTGCATCGCAAACTCGCAAGTGCATCCTGCCTATGGGCCATGAGTCTTCTGATCAACCGCTTGCGCGCGTCAGCTTCAATCATGTTGGAACTTGCCACCATGCCGGTACATAGCCCTTTCCAGGCCTGCAGGAACAGGAAGAGCAGGAGGAAGGTCATGCATGGAAACACATAGTGACGTGGTGTGCTCGAGCAAGGCCGGGCCAGGGGCGTGTGACAACAAAACCATGCGTCACAGCGCTGGCACCAGGCAATCGCATGTGGCGCTGTTGAGCAATCCACTAGTAACTTGTAGGAGCACTTTCTCAAGCTTCGGTGTCCGTGCGCAGGAACTGCTGGGAGTGTCTCCTGGGTATGCCTTTGCTATTCTCCTAACCGACCACCCTGCTACTGAATCATCGGAGTGGGTGTGAGCGAAGGAAAACTCAGACCGCTTGCAACTCTGGAAAGCTTCTTGGGTGCAGTACTTGCAGTGCGAGGGCGGAATGAATTCCGCACATTGTTTCAGCCCGTAGGAGCTTGTAAACGCAGCGTGCTTCAGTGGGCTGGAGGTGGCAAAAGCATCCAGCGGGATTCCAGTCATCTTTCTCCACGGCACCTGCAGCTCCTGTGATAGTCAGATGTGTTCAAGTGGGGTTGTCTGGCTCTAAGTGCAGGCACGCCTCTGCAAAACACATTACGGTGGGACACGCCAGATCCAAGCGTCTAAGCCGCCTCGCGACCGGTGCCTGAGCAGTCTTCTGGCAAAAAAGCCTAGGAAGAGTGGGACGATCGCGGCGTGGACATGTTTCCGCACGATGCGTGACTGTTGTTGGAGGGGGCTATTCCTTGATTGTGAGAGATGGGAGTTTCTAACGTTCGTCAAGAGGTTTGCAAGATCGGTTGATGCTGCATGCCTCCGTTGCCCTAGGGGCCTCCCTCGACCTCCGTCGCTGTTGACAGGCAGTTTGTGACGGGTAGCTTGTGGCTTACATTCTTGTTCGGACGAAAACAACCGATGCAATTGCTGCCGCCTGCAAGACTTGTTGCTAGAAGCGCCCATGCACTTGTAGCACCGATGGACCATTGGCTTGTCTGCGGGCTCTGCGACGCTTTCTCCGCCAGGTGACATAGCTGCGCAGAAACCCCTGCCCGCCGTGCGTTGGACTGGAAAGCCTCTTCGTCGAGCTCTTCCCCTCCTCGTGACATGACTTTGCCACATCGGGGGGGTGGCGTGCCCAGTGGGCGTGCAAATTGCTGTCTGGCTTGGGCCTGCTCTGAAGTCAGGCATGTAGTGGCTGTCCTCTTGACTAGGTTCTTCCCCACACTTGCAGCTTTCCGGAAGGCATGAAGCTGCGGAGTCCCAGAAGTCCCGGGAAAGTCATCCAGGCCGGACACCTCAGCCTCAGCCATCCATGGGGCTTGGAGTTGAGCATGAACCCGTCTTTGCCGCTGTAGCCGTTCCTCGGGTTCCCGCTGCGAGTGCCCCTTCAGGGACCGGAGTTTGCCGAAGTCTTGGTTTTCAGTGTTTGGGCAGGGCCTGACATGCTGCCATGTTGGCCTCACTAGGAACTTAGAGGGACTCTGAGAGTGCTGAAGTGCCGAAAAGAAGGTGGAGGGTGATGGAATGTTCAAGTGCATTTATCCGGTAACCAGTGTGCGAAACCCAGACAAAAAGCATCGACGGCTACTCCTTGACCTTAAGATCAGCAGCTGCTTGTGCAAGCGGGAGGCTGGGAGCCGCAGGGTGGAGAACTGGTCCAGGAACCCTACTCCAGGAGCCTTAACGATTAAGTTTAGAATAGGGTTTTGTTGGGCACGCGTTCGGCACATGGAAGGGAGGGTCCTGCAAAGTAGAAGCAGTTCAGCTGCTCCGGGCCGTTTGGCTACGTTCTGCAGCAGGGCATCATACCCAACCCGTGGCGTAGAGGGCAAAAGCTCAGAATCAATGAGGTTCCGTTGATGCGCGTTGCCGACTTTCGTCAGGCGTGGTGCCGTGGGCGCGATGTCCTCGGGAAGGGCTTCTTGGGCAAGGGGGCCAAACATCACAAGCTGCACAAGTGGCGTAAGCTGCACCTTCTCGAAGCATAGGCTCCATTACACTCCTCTGCGGCGACATCTCAAGCACCGTAACAATCTGCTTTGGTAGTGTCATAGCTCAATACGGATGCAAAGCACCCGGTCTCAGTCTTATATCACAGGATGTGATGTCGAGTTCAGATACCTTGAAGGGTGCATGCAGATGTTCTTGGTCCAGAGACACACCCCTCGTCACCACGTTGGAGCCACGGTGACTACGGCGTCTCATCTCATGGTCGGGCCGTTCAGCGCAGAGTTCACGGTGTGAGCCGGTGCAGTGCCAACCTCCGTCAGCTGACACGCGCTTTGCACTCTCCTCCGGCAGGGATCAAGGCCAGAAGGTACGAGCGGCGGCAGGGCATGCTGTTCCTGGCATGCAAGCTTTGTAGAGAGCCTTGCAGAATGGTCGGGGCATCTCTGCAGGCCGATTGGTAGAGACTTGCGGGGATGTGTGGGTTGCCTTGAGCGATTTAGACTCCGACGTGCAGGCCTTCCTTTCACCTGATCCACCAGGTGCTTTCGCCGGAGTCTTTGCATTTCTGCCAACTGCAACATCCAGTCAAGCTTCGACCATCAGTTGCATCCCAAAGCCACAGCCGCAAGGTGTTCGCTGTGACAGCAGAATAGGTTTGAAAGTCAATGGTTTGGGCGAAGAGCCTTCTGACCAGTCGCTTGCACGCCCGTTTCAACCATGTCGGCTTGCCGATTGGCTCCCATCATACCGCTAGTCTTCTTCGCAACCCCAGGCAAGGAAGCACAAAAGCATCCACGGGAAGCCATAGGCCGTCCGCTGGATTGGCCAAACACGATCGTTTCACAGCTTCCTGAGCCTGCCTGACATACTGTCTCAGCTCGGTCAAACAAGCAATGTTGCCGTGATCACCACGGTATGTACCATTTCAAACATACCGTTTCGACGAGAAGGTCTGCATCCAGATTTCTTTGCAGCTGCACCAGAGGTTGTTCACAAGCTGCTGATAAAGCGAACAGCGCATGACACTTCTGAAGTCAAGATCGTCTCCACGTATCGTCGCTGCCCGGGCGCGTGCACACATAGTGACATGGTGTGCTCGAGCAAGGCCGGGCCAGTGGGGGGTGTGACAGCAAAACCATGCGTCACAGCGCTAGCACCAGGCAATCGCATGCGGCGCTGTTGAACAAAGGGTTCTCGGCGTGGCTCCCACGGGGGTGGCACATACATCAGCTACAACGTGCTGAGGACCACCGCCGGCCAGCAGCACTCTCTCCCGACTTAGGGATGTTCGGCGATCAGGACTGAATGCCGACGAGCGGCGGCTGGGTCTGCTGCTATTGCTACTCTGCAACGCACCCCACAGCTTGTGCTACAAGCTGCCATGCCAATGCCGAAGCTCTGGGGTGGGGTTTCATCTGGACTACTCGTTTCGAACCCTGTGGGATCCTGCAGGCAGGCTCCGGTGTCGGTTTCCCTTTCCCGCACACGGTGCTTCTATGTCAAGGTGAGTGGCGATGGCATTGGACATACAGTGGCATCTCGCTTGTTCATGACATGTGGTGTGGATCCTGGGATACTGGGGAGTCAGACGTCATGACCTATGCAGACACCCCGCTTTCGAGTGTGCCATCACCGTCAACTGAAAATGTGAGTTGCGCTACCCCCCACTAGCACCGTCTCCTAAGCTTCTGAGTCTTGTCCCTTCATGGATGAAGGCCAGAAGGTACGAGCGGCGGCAGGGCATGCTGTTTCTGCCATGCAAGCTTTGTAGAGAGCCTTGCAGAATGGTCGGGGCATCTCTGCAGGCCGATTGGTAGAGACTTGCGGGGATGTGTGGGTTGCCTTGAGCGATTTAGACTCTGACGTACAGGCCTTCCTTTCACCTGATCCACCAGGTGCTTTCGCCGGAGTCTTTGCATTTCGGCCAAGTGCAACATCCAGTCAAGCTTCGACCATCAGTTGCATCCCAAAGCCACAGCCGCAAGGTGTTCGCTGTGACAGCAGAATAGGTTTGAAAGTCAATGGTTTGGGCGAAGAGCCTTCTGACCAGTCGCTTGCACGCCAGTTTCAACCATGTCGGCTTGCCGATTGGCTCCCATCATACCGCTAGTCTTCTTCGCACCTCCAGGCAAGGAAGCACAAAAGCATCCACGGGAAGCCATAGGCCGTCCGCTGGATTGGCCAAACACGATCGTTTCACAGCTTCCTGAGCCTGCCTGACATACTGTCTCAGCTCGGTCAAACAAGCAATGTTGCCGTGGTCACCACCGGATGTACCATGTAAGAAAGCACTTTTAGACGAGAAGGTCTGCATCCAGATGTGTTTGCAGCTGTGCCAGAGGTTGTGCACGAGCTGCTGACGCAGCGAACAGCACATCACACTTCCGCAGTGCAGATCGTCTCCATGTATCGTCGCTGCCCGGGCGCGTGTACACATAGTGACGTGGTGTGCTCGAGCAAGGCCGGGCCAGGGGCGTGTGACAGCAAAACCATGCGTCACAGCGCTGGCACCAAGCAATCGCATGTGGCGCTGTTGAGCAATCCACTAGCAACTTGTAGGAGCACCTTCTCAAGCTTCGGTGTCCGTGCGCAGGAACTGCTGGGAGTGTCGCCTGGGTATGCCCTTGCTATTCTCCTAACCGACGTAGTGCCGATGTAGCCCTGCTACTGAATCATCGGAGTGGGACAGCGTGTGAGTGTGAGCGAAGGGAAGCAACCCCGGATCAGATGGATTCCGCTCGCTGTTGCGACTGGCCGGAGCGCCCAGGAGCATGGCGTGCTGCTGGGTTCACATGTAGAGTAGGAGGCACGGGACATGTCCAAGGCTTCCCGGCTCTGGCTTCATGGTCCGTTCTGTAGACAAAGTCATCTTTGAGGACGCTTCTCCAAGGCTTCACTGGCAGCTCATTCCCATGATTCTTAGGCCGCAACCAAAGTGAGAAATTACCATGTGAAGGTCAGTCGAGCCCTTGCAGGCCAAGCCCCGCGATCCTTGGATGCGCCAAGTTGCGGGGAGTGCATCTGTTCTGAGACCGGAGTCCAACTTGCGAAGCTCTTTCAGGAAGTGGGGATCGTAAGTAAAGACCCAGCGCCCAAGTTCTTGGGTTTCCCGTGCATGAAGGCAGAAGAAAGATTTCCATTGCTCTTTACTTCTTGTGCCTTGTATTCTACTTGTAGCTATTTCGTGTCGAACCCTAACACACGTTTAGGGAGTTTAGGGTTCACTGTGCTCGCGTGTTCACCTTCGGATTCCATGGTGGATGGTGACAGCAATACGAACAGCACTACAAGCAATAATTGAAAAGCCAGCATGCAAGTATCGCAGTAGCTCAGCGATGTGCCAAGTAGAATCGTGCGCTGAAAGTCACCCGAGCTCTGAATGAGGCTTTGCAGACCAAGCTGATGCGATCACTATATATGCCAGTGGGTGTGTTCTAACAGCCGACTTGCGAAGCTCTTTCAGGACTGTGGGGATCGCAAGCAAGATGCGAATCCTGCATTCTCGACGAGCATGGACGTAGAATAAGTATGTACGCCGATTTCTCTGCCCTTGAAATGTATTTTTTCAGGTCTGATGCAAGAAGTCGAGTCCAACTCACATGCACCTGTCCTTTGTGGCAAGCCAAAGCACAAGATTCGTTCGGTTTCATGTGGTTTAAATTCGGGTCTCCCGAGCGATTCGACAGTCTGTGCTGCGCAGTAGGCGCTTTCAAATTAAAAAGACCAGCCTGTCAATCTGTTCCTGTCCGAGGTCTGCGGTTGATAAGCTTCTTCGATCACTCTCTCACCTGCCCTCGCCTGGAGCCCTCTATTTGTTCTGACCATGTCGTGGCCGTGACTCTACGTTTGAAGCATGCTTGGCACAGCGATCGCATGACCGAAGCCTCGCTTTCACCAAACTTCGGAGGTGCATCCTCCGCATTGAGGATCACTAGCATCTCGGTCAGCCATCAGCTCCTGGCTGGCAAGCAACGAGAATCAACAACAGCGACGAGGAACTTCCACTGGGGAAACAGCCTGCGATATTTCTTTTGAAACCTGCCGCCACGCAGTGGTGCACCGCCGGCTGATGCTGGATGCATGCGACACGACATGCCACGACCACTCCTGCCTTGACGGCTCCTCTCCATTTCGAGCTGCTTGCGCGACCCCGGGAGGAAGCGGAATAGCTTCGTAAACCTCCCCTGAGCATCATACGGCACTCTTCCTAAGAGCACACTGCCTTGACAGGCGAACAGCGCGTGCGCTCAGCTTTGCAAACGTCGCAGACAGACATTGGGTCCCCAAAACGCTGGATTTCGTCATGCGATCGGCTTCTTTTCCGTCTCCTTCTGCCTTCTGCTTGTGCCACAGTCTCTGCTCGGCCTATAGTCGGAGACACAAAAAGCCCCATTCCCTTACCGCTTGAAGCCGTCTGTGTCAAGGGCCACGGCAGTTCGCTAGCAAGTCTCATGGTCTGTTGGCTTCTCTGTGAGACCCAAAACTTCAGAGAGATGTAGTTTCGAGTCAGGGTGCGAGGGTTCAACACAAGGCTCGGTTCTGAAGGTGCGCTTCAGTTCCATATTATGATCAGCAATGTCTGCTCTGTCAGTACTCTTTGAGTCTTGATCTGTGGCCACCTTTACGATGGACCACCGCACACAGCGGGCTCGTGCATAGCCAGCATTGATTGTCCTAGCAGCGGGGTGCAGCTGTGCTGTCGGTGTTGTTTCACAAGTTACAAGTGTGATGGAAGACGGTGCCTTCAATGACCGGCTTTCCGACTGGAAATACCAGACAGCATTGCGGCCCACAGCAACATGAGCATGGCCCTGGCCTTTCGTGACCGCCTCGTGAACCATGCCGCAGTGGCTCGGATCGAGGGTGGTTAGCGCCCCTCGTAGGGCTCGGTTCTGTCCGAGCCAGCTTTGCAATGCTTTTTGTTGATTCTGCGGTCGGAGAAACATGACAGGAACCGCCTGCACCGCTTCAAGTGACTAGATCCAGACAGCTTCATGATGTGCATTCCAACGTGCCGGCTGATGTAGCGCTGGGCAGAATTCAGGCGCACCAGATTTGGTGCCACTCGGTCCGCCCGATATGTGCAGTGTGAACAGTGTCATGACAATCTCAGGACGTACATGGGCGCCCGCAGCTGATCTTTTTGAAACAGCGTGCCGCAGAGGGCGGTGGAGGGGTGGTCTTTGGCGCCCGCACTCGAGACAGGAGACGAGGTTGCTGCAGCCTTTGCCCCTCAGTGGACTCTGAGGGAGCTTGTGCACAAGGTATGTTTTGCATTGCACCCGACGCCTCGGCAGAAGCTTCCGCTTCCGCTGCAAGCCAGGGCATTTGCGAGGATTCCTGGTCTCGTCAGCAAAGCTCGTCTCAATGCTTTCTCTCAGCTTATGAAGCAACATGTCCTATGGTGGCTAGGACAGGGCCTCACCAGCTGGACTGGTCAGTGACACTGCGTCCAACCCCGCACGTTCTAGGTGTATGATGATGATGATGGTTGGTGTCGGCAGCAATCTGACCAGCGGAAGCCTGGCTTAACCTGCAGGGCAAGAAAACGGCGGGGGAACCTGGCGACATGCTTTAGCACGGTTTCATGTCTCAGCATCTGTTCGCTTATGAAGGGCTCGGCGAGCTGGAACGACAATCCTGCCCGTCCTACATGCTACATCTTTCCTTCGGAGTGCACGGTACTCTGAGCTTAGATTACCCAAGTTGTTTGTCTCAGTCAGTAAGCCTGCAATGTGCTTGCCTGGGTCGCACATGGTCGCACCCTAGTGCCCGTAGCGGATCGCGATGAGGCACCGCGCCGTAGCATACGCGGGTGTAGTAGCGGGAACACAGCATAATCGCTGACCCCCGACTCCTCAGTGTGTGCAGTGCAAGAGTAGGAGGCCAGCACCGGGAACCAACAGCACCCACCGAGAAACACACTTCCAGGCGATCGAAGAGAAGGCTTGCGTTTTGTGTGTCTCATTGGTACAGAGACCACCCCGGCCACTGGAGCCATCGCAAACCTCGATGCGAGGTCGCCGGCGTGAGCCCGGCGTTACCGTGAGGACTTCCCCGGAGCACCAGCGCACACTCGCCGTTCGAGACCGGCGGGACCTGCTCCAAACCCGAACTCTGCATGACAGCGCATAGCACATTGCGAGCACTCCGCCTTCCTGCCAGGACGAGAGGTCGTAGCCGTCCACTCGCTCGAAGGGTACCCCGTCGAGCAGTGCGCCACGATGCCGCTCTCTCGCGCCAAACAAATGGAGATGGGTGAATTAGGGCTGCTGCATACTTTGCGTGCATGGGACAAGGCGGCTGGTTGTCCTGGCACGACGGTGCAAAGAGCTGGCCGGCTAACCACGAACGGGTCCTCTGCTCCGGGTTCGAGGTCCTGAATCCAAGGCATGAAACAGACGTAGCGTAAGCCGCATCAGAGACCGGCAGGGGGACCAGGTTGCAGCGAGGCCCTGATGTGTGCACTGCCAAGGCTCCTTGCACACAAAGACACACATCTTTTGAGTGGCCTGGTGCTGAAACAAGCTGCCTGTGTGTACCCTGGTTTGATAGCTTCACACTCAGAGAAGCTCCCTGCCACTGCTATCCTCAAGGATATCTGCTGCTGTCTCAAGAGCAAGTTGTGTGCTTTGCGTGGAGCCCTCACATATCTGAAACGGGATACTCACAGGTCGGTCGACATTCCATGGCACCCTGTCGGAACGTTCCTTCAACACAAAGCTCTGCGAGTCTTGATGCAAACTTCCCTGCTTCCGCTGCTCGGCAGAGGTATCCAGCCGAAAACCCACCTGAAATGTCAGCTGCGCCGCCACGCCTCTTCGGGAATTTCCTTGGCGCAGACCCTTCGGCGTCCTCTAACCCTGGCAGGCACCTAGGCTTGCTGCTGCTGATCCGTGTGGAACTGAGCTAAGGCGTGCGAATGGCTTCCTGCTGTGCACGGTGTGCCCATCAATGCACGCGTCCGTGTGGAGCTGCAGAGCTCTTTGTCCTGCATTCCAGCCTCCAGAGCCGCAGGCATCAGCAACCAAGCAGACCGGTTCATCGTGCTGTTCGGAGCGAAACCAAGCTCAGCTGTTGGAATGCTGATGCTCGTGTTCTCTCAGCATTTTCGCAAAGACACGCTATAGTTTGTGTTCCTCCCAACAGCATGTGCTTTTGACGACGATGTTGTGCCTGGGCAACGCGATCAAGAGCGGTCGAGTTGGACACGGACGTGGCGGGGCCCAGATGCCCGTTATGCAACATGTGCAGTTGACAGCTGCCGAAAGCCACTATGGTGGAAGGGCATCCCCGTCCGGCGCAGCAGTGAGGGGATCCGGAAGCATTGGCTGTGCTGACCGGAGGCTCTGGCGCCGATGTCACCAGCAACACCGACTCATTCTGCTCTGAATGAGCAAGGACGCTTGACGCTGGCGTCAGCCCAGTTGCGCCACAATGAGCAACGCTGAAGATTGTCATAGGCTGCAAGCGCTGTGCTGTGTCTCAAGTGTCCCTCTTTCTGGCCAGGTGACTTTGAGTGTCGGCATGATGGGCATGCGATATGACAGCAGCTATGAAGAGGCGGATGGCAGCCACCTGGGCTGGAGTCCAGGCATCCTGACATACTGGTTAGTGTCTCTTCTTGACGCAAAGAAGATGACTGCCTGCACATCAACTTTGCGCATCACATCAAGCATTGCATCCAGATTCGTAGAATTCAAGAGAAGCCCCTTGAGAAATCTGGAGTCGGCCCGCCCAGGCAAAGGCCAAAGCACATGATCTCGTCAGACCATGCTAGTGAAAGTCTGGTGCTAGATGGGAGCTTTCTCATGTCTATCAACACCCTTCCAGCTCAAGTTCTCGTCGCAGACGACCCATCAAAACTTCGGGGTTGGAGTAAGTTGTGACAACAGCATGTCAATGAGGTCAACTGCTTTGTAGAATGTGCAGCGTTGTTCTTGAGGGATTGGAGATTCCCTCCCTTCAGGCACGGAGCATCTTGCGTGCGCCGCGTGAGTCTGGGCCGAGAGACCAAAGAAGCCTTAGTTTGCCTTCTGAACTCCAAACCCACTGCGGGTTGAGCTCAATACGTCTGGTGTCCGGTGTCCCACTTCCGGGATGGTGTAAGGACACGGATCGTTGACTTCCCACTTCCCCTCGTGGTGCACGTGTCACCTGCTGCAGCATGCCTACGTCTGATGGCCTGGAGAGAGGCTTCGGTGCCGGCCTGGCCAAGGCCGTGGCTGGCAAAGTCGCTGCAAAAGCTTCTCGCATGCCTAGAAATCCAGGTGCGGCGTTCCCCAGACAAGGAACCTCAGAAACCTCGCAGATTTCGCGACTCTGAACAGTAACCAGGGTGGACTGGCGAGGACCGGAGGCAATTCCAAGGCCCATTTCTCATCGGAGCACAACGAGGCGCGGGCAGGCTGGAACCATCAGCTTCCGGAGTAGAGCCAGTAGGGAACGGGGTCGGGCTCGGATGAGCAAGTTTCGGCTCCTCCCACGCACGGCAATCCGGACCTCGTGCGCGAAAAGGTGAAGGTGCTTTGAGTCATCCAGTTCAGTTTGTTAGAGATCCCATTATCTCAATGGGCCCATACCAGCAGTGCTCATGCAGGGCTTCGTTCCTAAGTCTTTTGCAAACGCAACATTTGCTGGAGCCGGCTTCACCATGCGCGAGTATCCTACGGAAGTCCTGCGCAATGCAGCAAGTCGAATTGAAGCTGCAAGCAAGCATGATTTTCCTCCTCCAAGCTCGCTTCTCGCTTTGCAACTGTATCGCTTGCCAGTGAGACGTAAGGCATGTCGAAGCGGCGCCGCCACGCCTCTTCGGAAATTTCCTTGGCGCAGACCCTTCGGCGTCCTCTAACCCTGGCAGGCACATAGGCATGCTGCTGCTGATCCGTTTGGAACTGAGCTAAGGCGTGCGAATCGCTTCCTGCTGTGCACGGTGTGCCCATCAATGCACGCGTCCGTGTGGAGCTGCAGAGCTATTTGTCCTGCATTCCAGCCTCCAGAGCCGCAGGCATCCGCAGGCATCAGCAACGAAGCAGACCGCTGCATCGTGCTGTTCGGAGCGAAACCAAGCTCAGCTGTTGGAATGCTGATGCTTTGATGACGATGTCGTGCCTGGGCAACGCGATCAAGAGCGGTAGAATTGGACACGGACGTGGACGGGCCCAGATGCCCGTTATGCAACATGTGCAGTTGACAGCTGCCGAAAGCCACTATGGTGGAAGGGCTTCCCCGTCCGGCGCAGCAATGAGGGGATCCGGAAGCATTGGCTGTGCTGACCGGAGGCTCTGGCGCCGATGTCACCAACAACACCGACTCATTCTGCTCTGAATGAGCAAGGACGCTTGACGCTGGCGTCAGCCCAGTGGCGCCAAAATGAGCAATGCTGAAGATTTCCGCCAGAAGCTCCTGTTTCACTTTGTCACCTGTGGCTAAGCGCAGCCGCCAGTGGCATTGGTTACACGGCCATTAGAGCGCGCCGGCAAGGTGATTTTGGTGCTGTGACGGTCTGCGGTGTCACCCAAATCGGCATGCAGCATGACGGCAGCTGCGGAGAGCCGGAGGGTTGTTGTCATCTGGCCTGAGTCCAGCATTGCCGCTGAGCTAGTGTCTCTGTCTGGCGCAAAGCAGATGACTGCCTGCACACCCTTTGCACATCACGTCACGCATCGCATCAGGACCCGTACATTTCAGGAGCAGGCCGTTGCCAAATCTGGAATGGGCTGAGGCAAATCTACCAGTTCATGACATCATCAGACCCTCGTGAAAGTCTGGTCCTAGCTGTGAGCTTTCTCACGAAATCTACGGGCCACTTCCCCACCGAAAGAAAAGAGGGACCCTTAACAAGGACCCCTATAAGTATATACCCTTATAATATACCCATCATATATAGCCCATTATAGGGCCTCGGGCATGGCAGTCCTTAGCGGCCTTAGCTCGCCTAGGCGACGGAGGTTTCCTGGGGTGTAGAGCCTCGGAGCCTCCTGGCACCCTGTTTCCTAGCGGCCCTAGAGTTCAATGAGGCAGCTGTCTTGCAGAAGGCGCGAGTGATTTCTTTGAAGAAAAGGAGATGGAGATCAGCCCGGCCACAAGCCAGCCGACAGCTGAGACGTGAAGTAATAGCCTCATGCCCAAAGATGTCACTGAGTCACCGCGCTTTCTAAGAGATTCCCCGAGTCTGTGACTCGCCGAAGCTCGTGCCAGAGCCGAGTCCGCCGGATCTCACACAAGCCACTTGCATTTCGACTGGCAGTGGCCCGTGCCGCGCTGAAGTCTGTCGACGATGATGACCTGCTTGCTTCATAGCACCCACGTCGTGGGTTCGGTACAGACGCATACCGCCGAGTGCTATCTTTTAGTGCTGCACTAAGCCCATGCTGCCGTGCTGAAGCAGGCATTCAAAAGGGTCCGGAAAGGGCACCCTCCTCTCATCCTCGCATTGTCAGCTTCGCATCAAGTTGTCGCGGCGGCCAGTAGCTGAGGCAGGCACTTGGATGTAGTGCTGGCGCTGGCGTCACAGTAGCCAGCTCAACACAGCGCACCTGCACAAGCTGTTCCCTCGTTTAAAGCTAAACAGGTGTTGCTCACGCACTTCGCCGGCCGCTTGTTCGCCCTTGAAGAGGTTTCCTCAGAGCAGACCTGCTATTCAGTGCAATAGCTTGTTGAGTGCCTGAAACCTACCGGCCTCTTTGTCTCTCCCTGCCTGCCCGTGCTGTTCAAGATCCTGGGCATACTTAGGGTGGCAGGCAGGCCGCACATTGATATGCCTGCATTGCTGGAACCTCCTCAGCGATTCTTCACGACGCACAAGAAGCCAACAGTGATGGCATCGTCCCGTCTGCTGCGGGTAGCTGTCGGCCCGATACCCGAGGACACCTCACTGCTACAGCTACATGCTCGCATGGGCGGGTGAAGTGCTGGACGGAACTCTGACTTTCTATGTGCCTGCTTCGTTCGGCTCCGAGCTGGATTAAAGGGATGTGCTTGTGCCGCTGTGAATCACAAGCCATCCCACCGCAGGCAGCCTTTCACGACTCTTACCCTCTCCACACTTGCGGCGAGTGTTCCCTTCTACTACAACGTAGTCCATCTTGAATTGCTACGTGTGGGGTTAGCCCGGAAATGAAGGCGGCCTCCCCACGATGGGGGTGTGCACAGACAATGCAGGCCTCATGTGCAGCACATGCAGTCGTGCGATCCGCAGTCGCATCCAACATTCGCACGCTGGTCAAAGCTTCGCTTGGAGCACGCCTGGCTGAATGGCATGTATATGATCTCAAGAAGATCTTGCTTGGGGTCTCTGTCCTCATGTACATGTAGAGGAAGGGGCCGATATTTGTTTTCCAAGAGCGAAGCATGCCATTCCAGACATCTACAGTCACTGTCGAAAGTGCAGTTGCTGGTGCCCATCTGCTTGCATGCCTGCGTGCTTCATGCTGACAGCTAGCGTTCCTTTCTCTTGGCAGTGTTCGTTGCATGCGACACTCGATCAAAAACGTGACATGCGGGTCTCACATGCAGGGGTGCGTCTCTGCAGTGCAATATCATGAGCTGGTGTCAGAAGCTCTGATGCAATAGTGGCATGATGCAACCTCCAAGGCAGGATCTTGGCTGCAACTTAGCCGTGAAGCCTTGTCAGAAGCCCTTGTCCAAGCCATTCAAAAGCAGCACTGATCAAAGTCCTTGCCTTTTCACCGATTCTCCTGCTGCTGCTGCTGCTGCTGCTGCCACTGGTGCTGCTGCTGGAGCTTGTTGTTCCTGGCGTGAGTTCTCACCACTGTCAGAAGACGCTCGTCACTGGGCCAACCCGCTGTGCGAAGTCGTCCGCAGGCAGCGCTTGATTTTTGATCTGTGAGCTGTGTCACGGCACAGGCCGAGCCAAAGCATTTGCCCGCTGGAGCAATTCATTTTAATTCTGGAGTTTGCAGTTGCTTTGCACCACCTTCGCGCTCAGGCTATGGCTACGACCTCGCATGTGCGAGAACGTATGTGTAGCCATTGGTGCAGCCGCATACGATGTTTTTGTCGAAGGTTCGGCGGCATTCTGGGATGTTGGAGTGTGCAGTGGCAGCGCAAGAATCGTCTTCGCAGAGGACAATGCCAGCTGGATTTCTTCCTCGGCGTGTAGCGCAGCTTCCATGGAGTCGATGGGTAAATGGACCTGTTGGAAAAGGCGGCACGCAGGGGAATGCAAGCGAGAGGCTGTTAGAGCGCGAGACTGTCCGGGCCCGGGCAGGGTGTCCACACCTTATCCTAGCTGGACTAACGAGGCAAGGGGGTCTCTGGCCACTGCAGTTCGTTTGCAGACCAGAAGCGCAGGGCCAGTTGTGACGTGTATCATCCTGAGCATCCTCTCTTGCACGGGCCGGCACTTTTCAAGTCAGGTCACTGAAGCACCAACGTCCCCGATCCTCAACCGAGGGAGGCCGCGACAAATCTGAAGCATTTCGCATGCCCGAGACTTCAAATGACAGGATGGCACGCCTGCTGAGAAGCTGAGATTCTGCAGATATGCCAAGCGCACGAAGCATTCTGCTTGGCGAAGAGGAACCACTCACAGCACCCCAAAACGAAAGGAGAGAGTCGGAGCGAGATACAAACTCATGCTCTTGGACCGATTGCTGCTTTGTGTGGCAAGCTCTTCACGGCGGCCGGTGTCCGGAGCGAGCATCCGATCATCTGACAATGGAGGCACAGCTGTCAAGTTTCGCGAAGCTCTGGGCTGCAGCTCTGGAATCCTCTTCTGGACTGGCTGCGAATTGATGCAGCCAGATGCCCCATATCACAGAAGATCACATGCCATTAATGGTTTTTTGAACCTTATCGACCTTTCAGCGGTGAACTGTGGAAGCAACATGCTCAGCAATTCACTGTCCACTCGGGGGGCCTTAGCTGTTCCAGCGCCCGGTCCATCGTGTCGGGTGGGAGCATCCATTACTCACGCCCGTCCGTGAAGCCTTGCACCGTAAAAGTTCGGGTGCTTTCCGACAATTGCTTAGAAGGGCACCCGGGTCAGTCACTAGCAACTTCGCCGCAAGTGTAAGCTCTGCTTGCTGGAAGATCCACTTGCTTTGTGTCGCTTTGTGCGGAGCATGGCGGCGCGATCTCGTCATGACAGTCTCTTGCGACATGTACCTGCAGCCTGTGCACAACACAGTGTGCTCATCTCGCAATCGAGCTCCCTTGTGCAGTGTTCTAACGCCTCGAAGTGTCGCCTGCAGCAAGCATGGTGAGCGTTCGAAGCGTATTGAAGTTGTGGAGGCTCGCTTTGCGCATCCTTTGCGCAGATCTACAACTGGCTGGTGGATGCAGCATATCAACTTAGCATCTTGTGGCACTGGTGATAGGCCCTTGTTGACTCAATTACGGTGACATGTGGGAGCAGCATTGCTGAGCATTGCATTGCTCTCTATGGGGCTCTGAATGTTCCAGCACCCAGCACAGGTCCATCGTGTCGGGTGGGAGCATCCATTACTCACGCCCGTTCGTCAGGCTTTGCACCGTGAAAGTTCGGGTGCTCTCCGACAGCTGCTTACAAGGACACCCTGGTCCCAGAAGCAACTTCGCCGCACGCGTAAGCTCTGCTTGCTGGAAGATCCACTTGCTTTGTGTCGCTTTGTGCGGCGCATGGCGACACGATCTCGTCATGACAGTCTCTCGCGACATGTGCCTGCACCCAGTGCAGAGGCAAGAACTCATCTTGCAATCGAGCTCCCTTGCGCAGTGTTCTGACACCTCGAAGGGTTGTCGCCTGCAGCAAGCACTCAGAGTGCCTGCTGTGTCTTGAACTTGCGGAATACCCATCGTGGTTACCACTTGGCCAGCTGCCGTGTGCGGCCTTTGCGAAGAGCTGCCGCTGGCTGGATGCCGCACATCTTGGCATCTTGTGATTGTGGTGCCTGTGATTTGCCCTTAGTGACGCATGCATGGGCAACACATGGAATTTGTTCGACTCAGCCTTTGCTGCAGACGTGCAGCCGGGTTGCTCTGCAGGGCTCGTCTTCCATGCGACTCTGCGAGAGCTGGCCGGTGTAGCAGAACTCGTTCAGTTCTCTTGAGCCGCCCAAATACGGAATCTCCCTGTGCAAGCATTTTGTTGCTGCTGAGGGTCAGCTCTGGAAGCCTTTGGCGATAAAGCCTTTTGCGCAGAAGTCCCGCGTGCTCTGAGTAGAAATCGTTGCAGGTAAGACCCAAAGCTGTCTATAGAGGTCGTCTCAAAATCGAAAAGGCAGGTTCTGCACATGACCGTCATCGATCGTCCCAATGTTGAGAGCCTCCCCAATTACTTTGTGCCAGATGCCCGGCGCCAAGTTGTTTGTACTGGTGTAAAGCGTGTAAGAAGACGCGCTGTAAGAGCGAAACTTTTGCAAATTTCAAAGTACAGAAATCTGTGCAAGAGGTGAAAGCCTGCAAGCTTTTCTCAGGTGACCGGCCACTCGAACCGAAGCCAGGCACGGCAATCAACACTGGCTTTTGTCAAAAAAGCAATACGGCCAAGCCCCACTATCTACGCTACATTGCTTCAGTTGGAAGGCGTATGACGCGGGTTCTCTCGTGGCTACGGTTGCGGAAGCGGACTCCGAGTGTAGGTTGAGAAGTTGAGCCAACCTTGGCAGAAACGCTCGACTAGGTATAAAGCCCTCGGAATCGAGATGTTCTATAGGAGATGTCGATCGCTTGATGACCAAGTCCTTTCCAGCAAGCAGAGAAAGCACTCTTAGTGTGTAACCCTAAACCCGAAACCATGAGTGACTCCCCATGGAGAGCCGGCCGGCACAGAAGCCTCAGCCTATTAGGCATTCCCAACCAACCTTGAGGCGGAAAGGGAAAGAGGCATCAACAAAAATTAAAAAACACCATGAGTGACCTCGCTCTTCTTTTCCACAGGCAGCATTCTGAGACTGCCTTGTACACGTCGCGGCCGAAAGACCGCCTTCGTCGTCTTCGTGCAAGCGCCACCCTTGTCAGCACCACTCTCTTCGAGCCAATGACAGGCAGCCTCGTCGCCTGCTGTGTCGAGCTGCAGCGAAACACAATCGGCATGTTGTCGGAATGTATGCCTAGGCAGTGGAGAAATATGAGCCGCGGACGGTTTGGCAGAGACTGCTGCCACTACGGAATTTGACACATTTGTGTGCCCGCAAACTGATCCGGCCAAGGGCATAGCAATCGCTCGTGCAGAGTATTGCAGTAGCATTTGGCAAATCGCATTGAGCCCGCTGCCCACCATGAGCTATCATGTCATTGCCTCTCCTGTTTAGCTGCTGCCGCCCTCGGCTGCAGTCATCTTGAAGGAACAGGGGTCACCTGAAGCAAAAGCAAACCCACTTGTCTGACGGCAGCGAAAGCTCTAGATCATGCGCAACCAACCACTGCCTGCTGCCGTTCAAGATTCTATTTGCAGACGCTGCTTGATCAACGAAAGCGGCTGGACAGACGCGAGAGCGAAGAAAGACATGAGGTGAATGCTCCTTCAGGGTTGGCTTGATTTGGCAGTCCCCCAAGGCTGCGCGCTTTCCTCACAGTCGGACTTTTGTCGCCGGGTTGGCTGCAAGCTCCCTTCTCCAGTTGCCGATTGCTCTCCAGACTCCTGCAATTTCGCTTCAAGTCATTTTATCCTTTCACAGAGGACCTGGGTATAGTGATGTTATTCTGCCGCACGAGTTCCTGCCGGTTGCTGATGAGAGGACCCCAGCAATACCGAGCCACACTGGGCCCGACCTTTCCGTGCCGGTTTCTCCGTGTGCCACTCTTCGCTTGAGAAGCTAGGCTGATCCGTTTGTGAAGATGCATTGTAAGCGAGCTGTCTGCCAATCTTAACCAAGGCTTGCGCCTTTTGCAGACTCTGCGTCTGCAGAAGCTCGTGACTTCTGAGTGCAGTTGGTCGGTCATGGTTCTTTGCAGGCAAGTTTCTGCAATGCCTACCTTGACTTGCTTAGTTGAAGCCTGTGTCAGAACATGCCGACAGGGCTCTCCACAAGGGTATCGGACACAGAGTTGAATGTGTCACCAAAGTTGGGGTTATCAAGCTGGTAGGCCCGCTGGCAAGGTCGTGGGTAGCCTCAACGTTGAGCATCCGTTGCTGTGGCATGGCAAGTCATGCTGCCATGAGCAATGCCAGCTTATGGTGTGTCGAACTGTCCCAGATTGCGGGCAGCATTGTGTATCATGATGACAGCACCTGCGTGGTGAGCCGTTGCCAGAACTTCCACATGCACTGTCCAGAGCTAGCGACGGTGAATCCTGTCCGGGTCAGCGCCCGTGGCCGCTCTTGCTGCTAGCATCTCCAGGACATCCGCTATAGGCTGTTGCAGCTTTGCTCGCTCGCACAGTCTTTAAAATTAAGATGGCCATGGCTCCGACATCAAATTGCTGAATTTCCTGAGCTGAATTCCCTGCCCTTTGGCTTGCTCCGCGCTCTTTCTCGCTAAGAAGTCGTGGACTGGGGACGCTCAAGCAGCCTTGAAAAGCTAGTGACTGCAGGTACGTACGGAACCTTGCTGGCTGAGGCCCGCTGCACAGACAGATTGAGCATCAGCACTTCGGCAGTCAATCTCCGAGCTTGTAAGTAAAGTTTAGGGACCCATGGTGCCTGACCTTCGCTCGTCTTTTCCGTCCTCGTTGCCGATGCAGACGCGGATGCAGACGCGGGATCAAACCGTTCCCAACAAGCCTGGCACGTGCTTCAAGCCGTTCTTCTTGCAGGATTGCTGTGAAGACCCCGCAGATGCGAAGTCCAGAGGCACAGCCCCGGCAACACCGACCAGCTTCCTGCGTTTCGAATTGACGCGTCGCTTGCGACCCGTGGGACCCGTCTATCCATCATCAAAAGGGCATCGCACGCATGTCTTTGCTATGCAATCCTTACGGCGATGATGCATCGGAGAGCTGCTGGTACCGTTGTCGCCTGCTGCCTTCCTCACAAGCCAGTGGCAAGAGTCTTGGCTCGTGCTTCCACGCTCGCAGTTCTCGAGACCCTGCGGACTGCAAGATCTTGTGCTGTTCGCATGCCTTGCCTTGACGAAGGGATGTCGCTCAACTAGCAAGCCTAGCCATCCTGGCTTGAATATGAGAGCCAATCCGAGGTTCCTGTGAGAAAATCTGCTGCAGTCCCATCTGCCACTCTTTCACATGCAGAGGTCCCAGGTGCACTGAAGTCATGGAGCAACAAGCCTTACCTTGAGCCGCAGCTTCATACTGCGTCCAGCAGAGGGCAACAATCCATCTTGTCACCTTCTGTGAACCCTCTGCGGGAATTCAAGATTGCCGTGCCGCGGAAGCATGGCTGATTTTCGTTTCAGATTGTTAGGGACCCCTTCTTTTCCACATATGTGTACTGTGAATTGCCAATTGCTAGCAGCACAAAGACATTGGCCAGGAGCGCCGAGTATTTGTCTGCTTCGGCCGATTGGATTCTGCAAATACACGCGGGGGTGGGTGAGGGAGGGCGTGCAATTGCGGCCGACGAATCCGATTTTGCCATTGCGCGTTAGTTTCTTCTGAGGTCGTCATTGTGGCCTGAAGGAGACGTGAGACTAGAGAGGAGCATGCTCACAAGGGCAGCAAAGTGTTACGAGCTCATGAAGAACACAGCAGCATCTGCCTTGTGCCAACCCTCACATCACAACGCACCGCCAAGGTTGTTGCATGTGGACAATCCAGTGCTTCACCGATGCTCGGGAGGTTTTGGGTGGACATGCCGTTGCAGCAGTCGGTGCTGGGCGGTTGCTCAGAAGGTTTGTCGACTGACTTGAAAGGTGCTGCCTGCTTTTTATATTTTAGCAACCCGGAGGCAACCCCTAACCTCGATGGCCTCGGACGCTACTGCAGGCGAGATGCGCTGGTCTTCCCAGCATGGAATGATATGCACATCGTGGCGTTTGGAAAGATGGACCGGTGATAGCTGTTTGAGACTTTGGTTGAGGTTGATGCAGCCCGTCACGAACTAATGGCCTTCAAAGGAGGGACGAACCACGTGCTTCGCCGCGTCCGGCAAGTAGTTTGACTACGCGCATCACGGGGCTCAGTCGTGTCTGGCGCGGCTGATCGAGATCAGGCGAAGATGACCCATAAGACAGAGCAGAGCGCGAAAGCATCATCAACCCACTCCTGTCAATGATGCACATGGGCCTTTGTGAGTAAAGCAACGGCTGTGACTGCTTGCAAGCGTGAGACTTTGTAAAGCTGTGGGAGTCATGTTGGAACCGCTGAGCTTCTCTTTAGCATCCGGTTTGTGAGCCGGAGACGGCTACAAAGGTTGCCGAGTCTTCTGCACGCTCTCCCTGGCTAGCTTTTCACACGGTAGTCGAGTTGCTCTCTTGCCGTCTCCTCTATACTTGCGTGGGCTCTGTGAATGTTGGTGCCAGTTCTGGGGTTTGTCCTGAAATGCACAAAAAACCACCTGCATCAACATGAGATAATATGACCATCTGGATGGCGCAGCCTGTCAGCAGTAGGTCACCTTGATGCTTAATGCGAACATTTACTCCAACCCGGATTTCAAGCTGCACAGCTGTATGGCATAGCCCGAGCCTGATCAATACCGCGACATCAGCACACGCTCCGCTGCGCTTTGCTGCGACTGATGAGTGTAGCTATCTCAAGAAGGAGTGAGCAAGTGCAGAGTGACGCAAGCTCTTCGAAAGAGAGGGCTGCCGGCACGAACATGAGCATCTGGTAGAGGTTGACGTAGGCTGCCTGGGCCTCGAGCCGGTGAGCTTGACACCACGCATAAATCGCACTCCAAGGCCGCACGATATTGCTGTAATGATACGCACTGTCCGAAACTAAGAAGCAGTGCAAGGCCAGCTTCCGTGGCAGCGACTGCAAGCAAGTCTAAGAGCCGGCAGAGTCACCGGAGCCAGTCTAGGTAAGAGGCATGCTCGGAGCAGTGTAAGCTTCTGGCAGAGGTTGGTTCAGCCTGCCATACCACAATCAGGTCATCATGCCGGATACGAGCCTTCACATGCTTCATGGCTATGTTGCCCAGATATTGGCCATCCGAGTTGATGGTGTTTTCCTCCGCCAACCTCGTTCGGCGCACTCTTGTCATGCAACGGGCCTGCACCGGAAACATCTACGACAGTTTGCAAGCTCGCGACAGCCTCCAAATTTTGGAGGGCTGATGCCAGTGGTGTTAATGTGAGCTCGTGGCGGAAGTTGAAGCCGCTCGTCATGTACAATCCGAAGCTCCGCAGCCGCATTCTGCAGCACGTCGAGCAGGCAATTGGCCGGATCGAAAGTCGCAAAACTGGCACATGGTCAGCTGCACACTAATACGGGGGGTCTTTCCCGCAGTTGTGCCAGAAGCCCCAAGCAAGTGTGAAAGCTTGCAGAGTGACGCGAGCTATTGCAGCCCATTTACATAAATATGAGCATCTGACACATCTTGGTACAGCGGGACGTGGCGCAACGCCCCCAAGCTGCCAGCCTCAAGAGGTGTGCGTCAAGGCAACACTTTACGACCGTCGGAGATAGCCACAGGATGCCACAAGGGTTTACCTCCGCCGGGTGCTGCCACTGGATCGACTGCATCCAGTGCTGTCACCCTGAGCCCCACCAGGTCAGCCTAAAGAAGGAAGGGCGCAACAGGGCGCGATGGAACTCCATGGTAACACCTCGCTGCGTCGCAGATTGTGACCAGAAGCTCGTGTCCCCGGGTTTGGTTTCCCCCCACAGACACGCGTTGATTTTCAAAAAGCACTGCGCTGCTTGCCTTACGGTCGGCTTTGCCACAGCACACGGCATGTTTTCGAAGTGTCCGTCCCCAGCAGCTTTGTTGCTTTGGGCCCGATCTTGGAGTCCTAGCATGGCGTCAGGTATCCCTAAACCGTATGTTTGCAACGTGGTTGCGTGACACTAACTTCGTTGTGCTTTTTTTCGATGCCACACTCCAGGGCCGGCGAGGCCCCCGGCACAGCTGAGTTTTGTACCGCCCGGCCATCAGACTCACATAGCTCGTGCAAGACATGAGTTATAAATTTACTAAATGAACTAAAACACGGTAGCTTAAGCAGAGCAGGGCCAAAGCAGTCCTGCTTCGCAGCATGGCGCTGGACAAGGCCACTGTTGACGTGAAGCATGAGACTTTCCGTCTTGGCTGGCCACACGGCTGCTCTGCAGCAGTAGAAATGGAAGTTGCTATTGGCCGTGGCGCAACGCCCCCAAGCTGCCAGCCTCAAGAGGTGTGCGTCAAGGCAACACTTTACGACCGTCGGAGATAGCCACAGGATGCCACAAGGGTTTACCTCCGCCGGGTGCTGCCACTGGATCGACTGCATCCAGTGCTGTCACCCTGAGCCCCACCAGGTCAGCCTAAAGAAGGAAGGGTGCAACAGGGCGCGATGGAACTCCATGGTAACACCTTGCTTGCTTCGCAGATTGTGACCAGAAGCTCGTGTCCCCGGCGTTGGTTTCCCCCCACAGACACGCGTTGATTTTCAAGGATTGCCCTCGTCGGGCCCCACCTTGGATTCAGCAGATTCCCAACGTGTCATGAGTTGCTGCTGCCGCAGCCTACACACCGGTTGTCATTGCCTGCATGCCCCCGGAAAGGGGAGGATGCAGATGGGATCTTTCAGCACATTGTAGTCGTAGGGCAGCTCGACTTAACAACCCGGCGAGTTGGACGATGGAAGAAAACCGACATGCTCGGCGCGCTGGTTCATGACATATTGGCTAAAACTGAAGTAAAACTTGTCTGTACCTGTGCATTTGGAGAAGTCTGGCTACAGAGTATCGAAGAAGCTCATCCCCCTCACAGCCATATATTGTTCCATCACTGCTCTGCTCCTTCAACGGTCCATCTCAATTCATTTCTAGGAGTTTCCGAAAATTAGGGGTACCTTATCTGGGGGTCCTTATAAGGAGGATCCTATTATTTAGGGTACTATGTAAGGGTCCCCTATTTTCGGAAACTCCCATCTCAATTCATTTCTCTGGGTTCTTGTTAAGTCCCTTATTATTCAATATAGATCCCTATTATGGTAACTTAAACTAAGTCCCTTAACAAGAACCAGTTCTTGGGCTTCAGGCCCCCAGCTCGTCCTCGATGCTCAGAGACCGGCCCAAGCCTCGATCCGGCTTTTCGGGTTCAGGGTTTAGGGCAGTTTAAGGGTTCAGGGTTTACAGGGAATTCCAGAAAGTTGGAGCATGGTTTCAGGGTAGGATCCCCTATAATTTACTTCAAAGGGGTTACAATAATGATATTCCAACTTTCTGGCTTCTACTGTAGGGCAGTTGAAGGTTTGGAGATGGTCAAGGAGCTTGTGTTCTGACGGCGTGTGCAGTGCACGTGCACATCGGGATCGTCATCATCAGCAGTTCAGGCTTCTGACAAGATCAAAGAACCGAGCATCGCAGCAAAAAGCCAGGGGAAGGTATTTGCAAAGCAGGGCCTTTTCATTTCGACTTTCGTGCATTTTTTTGTGTGGCCGGGTGGGGTCCATTGTTGCCCTTGACAGCGGTGACCTGCTGCAGGTTCTAGAAATGGTTGAACAGATGTTGTATAAGGCTACAGGGGCTCCATAAAGATCCCACAGAAAGGGCGTTTAGGTGTAGGGGGAGGGTGTGACTGTCTCCTCTGGGTCCGTCCCGCTGAAGGTAAGACCGATGTGATGGTCCTGAATTCAAGGGTTTAGGGTTTGGCGCCTCCCAGTCCAGCAAGAGCAAAAACAACACAGCTGACGCCTCATCTGCAAGAAAATGCTCTGCAACGAAGGAAGGTAGCGCGGCCAAGACCATTTTGGCTATTGCACCCGAAGCTCGTACATCGCCACCCTGAATTCCAAACCCCAAGCTCAAAGCTCGATACCCCCTTGGGCTCCAAACTCCTAGAGCCTTAAACGGAGAAGGCCTACTCGTCTGAGGCGCTCTTCCTCCCCAGCTCCTGGCGTGGTGGGCTTAGTTCTTATGTGGCGTCGGTCAAGGTTTTAGCCCACGAGTGTTAGCCTGGAAGATCACGTTTGGCTGGGCCCAGTATTTTATTCGTCCGTCAACGTGTCTGTGTTGCTGTTTTCCTGTCAATGTTGGCACATGTTGTGGTGTCCGTTTTGTTTGGTTGCTGACCACAAAACCGCAAACCCGAAACTCCTACACCCTATCTCCATCACATTCGCCAGGTTTCGCTTCAGGGATCGTGGACATGTTTGCGGCGAAAACGCATTGGTGCTGTGCGAGCGACCACAGACGTCTTTATTGCGCAAGGTGTGCGGTCACGGTTGAGCTCATGTTGTTATTCTTCCACACTTTCTAAGGTGTTTGGTGGGATAGAGTTGTGATCCTGGACTGGTTCGTTTGCCAGCTGGTTGTGTTGATGGCTGACAGCATACCAGAAATGCTCACTGAACACTGCGTCGGAGCATTCAAGCTTGATTCTCAAGCCGATCTTGGTTTTGCTTCCTGCATCCACTTGGATCCCCTTAGAAACGTCGATTGGGCGTCTGAAGACGCAAATGATGTTAATTCTGGCCGCTTTGAGCTTGATCTGCTTGGCCAAATCTTGAGCAACCATGTTAAACTCAGCTGCTTTGGCTCAAGTTGCTATGTGCCCTGAACATGGGAATGCGGGGCCCGGGGCTGTGGCTCGGCCTGTTGACTTGGCAGGCGGGACCGAACGCTTGGAATGTTGGACTGTGTCGCACAGGGCGGGCCTGAAAGGTCTACTGTTTCTAGAGCCTTTCTCTGATGAGGGTGAAGTTCGTCGGCCGCAGGTCTCTGGTTTTGAAGAGGCCCGGGTGGCTGTTCGGCAAGGAAGCCGGCCCTTCCGGGGGTCTCGCGCAGTCTTGGGATGTTTCCTTGCTTGCTGGCAGGGGCTACGCTGCCAGTCGGCGACTCATTTCCGTTTTTGTTTTAGCTTTGAGCCTTCGGCCCAGAGCTCCGATTTACCCTTTCGAAGCTGATTGAGCCACCTTCATCCCCCTGGCCCAGACACCTTTGACAAACCGCATTCGGAGCGCTGGGATGTATCATGGATGCTCTGCTCAGGTCATCTGCAGGAGCTGAGTGCAATGACACCAACGCCCTCTTGCAGTTGGCTGGCCAGGCAAGAGAAGCTTTGGAATGCAGCATATTTGTGTGTTGAACGTTGGGACTACCGCGTCGAAGTGGCGTGCACGTGCCGTTGGTGCGAGCCTTGTGGTGCGAAGGATGTGTCAAGCGCCTGATACACTGGACATGCATAGCATTTCTCCTTGCATATGCTCCCCCCTTGCCACTTCTTGGACAGCTTGGCAAGGCTTGGCTGCTCGCATATCGTCAATGCGAGAATGTTTGTTGGACGTTTTTGCGTCGGCCTTGTTCAAAGGACTCAAGTCACGCGCAAGAAACTCTGGGTTCTTTGCAAAATTCGACACCGCTAGACATGCCTAGTACTAGTAGTGGTCAGTACCGTGTGGCCCACATGTTTCCCGTTTCCACCTGGTGCACTGCAAGGTTTTGTTGTCGGTATAGCGAGAATGCGGTGCGATATGTTTGTTGTTTTTTTTTTGTTGCGCCTCGTGATCTATGTCAAACGAAAATGTCCGGCCTCGCCCACAACAGTCAAGTCATCTACATGAGAGTGCTAATTCTTAGCAGGCCTCGACACACTTGATTCACATTCGCGAGGCAGAGAGCAAGAGCCGGAAGAGCTTGGATTGGTTGATGCGGCAGGACAGATCTTGATCCGTTCATGTTTTGGTTGGGTCTTGCCGCTTCGTCGCAGAGGAGCCTTTTCCAGAACCTGGAGAATGCAGGGGCGGCTTTCCGTCTGACCAGATCTTTCGTTTCAGCACGACAAGGTGCGGCACGACTGAACTCTGCAGCTGGGATGAATTCCTGGCACAACTACCTCAGTGCTGGTTTGCTGCGAGGGTCTTTGATCCCAACGTTACTTTCTGCGGCCCAGACGCGAACACAAGCGGACTACCAGACGTTGGTATTCCATTGACAGTTTCCGCCGGAGTATATGACCCCCCACGACCTTCCCTTGAGACATGCTTTGACGTGCCTGCGGGCTTGTGCCCAACTTACGTGTGCGCCAGCACCATTGGCAATCGAACCTCATTTTGCTATGATTCAACTGGAATCACTTGCAATGCTCCAAGCGCGGACCCAAACTCTCGAGTTTGCCAACCCTGGACGGAGGGCGCAGAGTTTTGCATCGTGAGCGCCGGCCTTGATTCGAATGGAACCAGCCTGGACGAGATTCAACAGTTTGCGGTCCAATGGGAGTGCTGTCCCACCACCACACCAACGACCACCACTACACCAACGACTACGCCGACGACACCGGTGACGTCTAACAAGACCAAGCACTACATTCCGTACAAGTACAGGCCGAAGCATGTGCCTTCTTTCGACCGCGTTGTGCTGGCGTCGCTGTCGTTTAGGATATGTTTCGCACAGTTGAGTTGCAGAAGGGATACTTCATGGGAACGCATAGGGGCCGTGGCAAGGGAGTTTTGACTTATGCATGGCACGCAAACAGGTTGCTGTCACGTCTTGAAAGGTTGAAGTCTCCACCACGGTGTGAGTCAACACTTTAGGTCAGTTAAAGTTGGTGTTGGACAGCCCAGGGCCTGCAGCTTCCAGGAAGGAAAAGAGGGAGGATGGCAAGGGGGAGACTAAGGAGAAGCACAAGAAGGAGAAGAAAGAGAAGAGGAAGGACAGCAAGAGGGAGGCTGAGGAGAAAGACAAGAATAAGAAAGACAACAGGAAGGATAGCAAGGGGGAGACTGATCAGAAAGACAAGACGAGGAACGCGAATCGTTCATTCTTTCGAGGATAGTCATCTTGCGCATTTTCAACTTCGATGTCACATGTCAGTGACATAGTTCGGTGGCTTCAACCCGTTTGGGTTCCTCTTCTAGAACGCTAGATCTCCTGGTGGTTTTCCAGGGTGTGGCATGCTCAGCGAAGCTCTTCCCAAAGGGGAAGTGGTGTTCTGGATGCTATAAATTTGTGGGGTAGGTGGAAGACGGGCACAGTGCGGGCAGGAGGACTCTCGAGAGCGAGACTTTCCACTAGAGCTTTGGTGCCCAATCACTGGGTTTAGGGTTTAGGGTGCAGCTTGCGCTAAACGGACACCTAGCTGGAAAAGCAAGCACACGGATGCTCGAGCGATGCATTGATTTGGTTCGTAGCCGCAAAGGGGTTTGCCCAAAGCAGCCTCTAGTGCGCACGCTTTCAGGTTAGGACTGAGTCGTTTGCTTTGCCTGAGTCAGACCGAAGCTTGCGGTCATCTGCCACTTGTTCCATCATGCTCGCTTTGGGCTCATGTTCCCTGCTTAGAGGATCATGGGACTCAGTAGCTAAGGTTATTATTAGGATAACTATGCTTATATCAACTTCTTAACCATACTTACCAGGTCCATAGACCTTCCAAGCGGACTCCAGATGACTCGAGTCTGCCAGGTGGCATGACCGGCGCCACCACCGCCAAAAGCGACGCTGGCTGAGAAAGGCAGCGCCGGCGGCAGTATCCTAAATACCAATCGGACATGGTGGGGTTCGCTGGCTGAAGTCTCAGCTTATTTGTGAAGTGTTCAAGCCTGAGAATGTCAGCCCATGTGGCGCTTTCGAGCTGTCGGAATCTGTGCGGACTTGCTCTTCAAGAATAGGCGAATCCGCGATGAAAGAGCTAGAGGAAGTAATGATATGGTGCGTGCCGGAGGCTGACCATTGCGTTCCAGGCATGTCTAGGCATTTTGCCTCGTTCTTCCACTCGTATAGGTCATGCTATACGACGGCCTCAGGCTGCCTGTGGAGCAGGCATCTGTAATTCAACTGCACTCCAAATCGCAATGCGTCATCAGAAGCGACGGCTTCATTGCGGCAGCCTGGCGTGTGACAAGCACACGCCATGGCAATAGATTTATGGTGACCTGGACCTCCGAGTGCAAACAAGATGTGCAACAAGGGTAATATGGACTTGACTTTTGTCGCTAGATTTGCTTGATGTTGGGAAAGAAAGCCTTCCCCCCACTCAGACCAGGCTGCGTGCCCACAGTGTCAAAGGGTGGGTGCCATCGCAGCTGCTGGGGCTTCAATGGAATATCCGCGTGCCTCATGTGACCTCACATGCGCTCGCTCGAGGAGTCAGGAGGTCGAGAGGCGTCGAGAGGCTTTGCTTGTGCACCCTGCAGGCAAAAGCAGATCAAAGAAGCAAGCATGTCGGTCCACGTCGTGGACACGTTTGCGGCGAAAGCACACTCTTTGAATTTGCAAAAAAGAAGTGCTGATCAAATTTGTGCTTGTCCCTGCGCTTCATGTGCACACACTGGCGACGCGACTCTGCTCAACGATGTCGTCATGGTCCTTTGCATGGGGACTACAAGGTCCTTCCTTGGGAAACGCTGAAGACCAAGTGGTTTGTAGCCGTACGTGCTACCCCACCTGCAAAACAGTCTACTTCCGTGTCAGGAAGAATCCGGACTGCACGGTGAAGGTATGCACCTCTCAGCGAGTTCGGCTTTGGCCGCCCTGCTAAACATGGCCCACACTTGACCCTGTGCACATCTGTTCCATAGGTGCTTGGATGAAACTTCCGAAAGTCCAGTGCAATGTTTTAGCTTGTTAGATGGGGTGTTGCCATGCCAAGAATGCCACAGCAATCTTGAATCCATGATTTATTTGAGGTTTTGGCACCGGCCACAGATCCACTGTGCTACGTTTCCTGGTTCTTGACATGCAATGCTGTACATGTGGAGCAAGACCGCATCTGGCTCAACATCGCACTCTCCATCAGTCATTGTCTCTTTCGAGTTACTGCAAGATTCCAACCACACAAGCGATTTTCGAAGACGCGGAAAGAGATCGCTGATGGGTTTCGCCGTAGTCGAGGCCCTTTCTAGCAGGTGCCGTTGGGATTGTGGAATCAAAGCTAGCATTGGATAATGCGCAAGCCGCCTGAACCTGTGAACCAACACCGATTGGTTCTCTTGTTGGCACGTTCACGGCAAGAGCATTTAGATTCATGCTTCGTAGTATGAAAGAACCCTCATAGGATTCCGACTGGCGGTGCCAGGCAGACTCCCGCATGCTGTTATGCTTTGCATGCAATGTCGTTAGGTGTACCGCAACAAGTGGCGGGCAGAATTCACAATGGCGAGGACCCCTGACTGCGTGCCTGCCTTCGGAGCTTTAGACGCACCTCTGCTTTGCGAGCTTGGTTGTCTGTACCTGGTCGAGTACTTCATCATCGCCTGTGCAAGGTTGAAAGCTGCAGCCACAACACAGGAGCTTTTCGTCGTCTGTGCTCTAGGTTGAAAAAGTTGCAGCTACATGCACATGTCTTGCGTGCTGTCCTTGCTCGAGCTGGATCGTCTCTTTCCCGGGTGCTCACATTCGTTGACAGGAAAATGTCAGTCCATGGATGTGTGCTGGCTCACTACAGCGTTGGCAGGGATTCCCGGCCGCCTTGAAATGAACAACTGTTCACCTGGAGCACCAAGTTTTACTATACACCTTGCATTAGCCACTGTTTCCCATCAGATTTTCCATGCTTTTATCTGCTCAAGCAGCCTTCAAAGCCCCTGATCATGTACCACTGATGGACTGCGTCGTAGTCGACGATAAGACTCGACACCAGTTGTCACATTGCCATTGTGCCGACCAGCGCAGCAGCAGAATCTGCTGCTTGACCTAGCTTGCAGGCGGGTCGGAATGAAGTGGGCGATATCATTGCCACAGGCGGAAACGAGTCCATAATTCGCAAGCCGACAAAGCATTTACGCTACCGTAGGACTTGTGAGCTGTTTGCTCTTCTGACGTCGTCGTGCTTGCAGGACTATATAATTTAAAAGTCGTTTGACTTGTCCAGTAATAGGCCACCTGCATTTCATCACATGCGCCGGAGTGTTATCGCCGGAGGGTCCTGAATGTATTGTTGCATGTTCTGGTTGGCTGGCGAACCGACTTCTCGAGTTGCACTGCCCAAGCAATCCAACCATTGCCAGGCCAAAGATAAAGCGGTTTTGGAGTGCGGGCGACTTCCACAATGGCGAGGACTCGGTGTTGCAGCCCTGTGGAGTTCCATCTAGAGATCTTTGAGCCAGCCCTGCACGCGTGTTTGTAGCGGATCTGTCCAAGCTTCCGTGTTTTCGTACCTAATCAATCTAATCCAAAGTCCAAGAAGCCCTTCACGATGTCACCTGGGGTTTCATGCTGGGACGAAACCTCCTTGAAAGTTGCAGCCAGCGACGCAGGAGCTCTTCGTCGTCGCTGCTGTTTCCAGCTGCTTGTGCACGATTTGCATCCGCCTACTAACGGCGTTTGAGGTGTTGGGCCGCTCAACAACTTAGCTAACGTAGGGGCCGGAATTATCAGACCATGTCTTTGGTCCATATACCGCTTCAGGTACATTATATTATGCTTTTGTACTATGAGGGCACATGCTCCTCGACTGTTCCTCTAAAGCCCCTATACTTACAGAAACTCTAAAAAAATTTCCCTACATCACCGCATAGTTAGCTTAGTTAGATTGTTGGTTACGGTTCGCTATCATAACTATAGTATTCCAGGCCGATGATTTCCAAGGCGACGATTGGTGGTGGCAGCACTGGGCGTCGGCCTCGGCTTTCGTGCGCGCCTTTTTAAAGGTCACTCATGTTTGTCACTGGCTGAGATCTTGTTTTGATGATTTCTCTTCGCATCCTCAAGATGCCTCACGAGGAGATCTCCAACCCAGCATCCGGCATAACCAGCCGCGTGCATCGCGCTGCCGCCAGGCCACGTGCGAAAGGACGCAGGGGGTTGAAGTAGCGCCCTCGATTGACTGTTTTTCCTTTGACTTTTCGCAGCTTGCCTTGAGACGCAACGTCTCAGATCAGGTTAGGGGTTGAGGTAGGGCTGCTGAGGGTTTAAGAATAGCCATCGCACTAGCAAGAACATCAGTTTAGCGAAGACTTGCTTCCATCATTAGGACCTGCTTGTTGGTTTCTTTGTGGCTTTGGGATTTGCCCGTGCTCCGGGCAACCGGGCTCGGATGAAGCAGACCTGTAGTCCTGATACTGTAAACTTGAATCCCGACGGTAGTGGTCGAGTCTCAAAAGGCCGAGCTTGAGTTTCCCAAGTACCCGGCAAGTGCGGCACCCGAGGATAAACCTGTCAGCTCTGCTACTCGAAATCCGAAAATTGGAACCCAACGTGCCAAGCCCCTACACGCCAAATGCAACGCCCTAGACTCTATATAAACCCCCTCAACCCAGACTAGCCCTCCAAAAGCTGAAGTGGAACAACAACCTCAATACTGTTTAAGTTAAGAGGAGCGCGGGGCGGGCGCGGCGCGCGATCCCCACGCTCAGCTCGTGATTGCCTCAGTGAAACTGTGCGGCTTAAGGTCAAGGGGGTCCCACGTTGAGGCTGAGAGCGGAGTAACCCCTTGCCGACCAGGCCATGACCAATTAGACTAGTTGTTGTTGTTGTTGCTGCTGCTGCTGTTGCTGGTGTTGTTGTTGTGCCTGTTGCGGTTGCAGTTGCTGCTACTCTTGTTACTATTGTGGGTGTTAGGTGCAAATTGCAGTTTTGTCGGTTTTGCACTTTTGCGCCAGGTTGTGCTTTCTTCGGGAACCTGGTCTGGCACACGCCAGAGCACAGAAGGTCAAAACAACACGTGCGGGCATGACGAGAAGTTCATGGGATCTGTCATCAGTTGGGAAATAGGATCCCTCGTCAGCAGCAGGTTAATGCCACATGCGACAATATGAAAGGTTTGCGACCTGCCAGTCAAAGAACGGTTTTCGGTCTGATTTGTGGTCTTCAGCATGGGCTCTAAATGCTCAAGAGTCTTTTCAGAATGGGTGGTGGTGGGGGGGGGTTTTGAACAGAGGTAGCTAGAGATGCACCCGAAGTTCGGTTATCACATAGTGTTCCATGTTATGAGTTGTGATTTTCTGAACTGTTTGATCTGTGTTTAGCTTGATCGCAGATTTTCTGGTTGATGCTTAGTGCATCATCCAAACACGGTTTGATTGAGAGAGTAGTGGCAAATCGTCAGCACCGTACAGGGCAAGCCACGCATCAAAAATGCTACCAAGAATGTTGAGCGGCGTCATTGAAATTGTGCACGTTCGCATGCGGCCGCAGCCGTTCTTGTCCACAAGGTTGCGTGGTTGTTTCGCGCATGAGGTCGATCGGTGTATTGGCCAACTCCGCAAGGTTAGTGACAAGAGATCCAGTGGATGTAAGCTTGTGGCAGTCAGTACTCCATCGACAAAAGTTCCAAGGTTCCTTGACATGCAATGCTGTACATGTGGAGCAAGACCGCATCTAGCTCAACATTGCACCTTCCATAAGTCGTTGTCTTTTTTGAGTTACTGCAAGGTTCAAGCCACGCAAGCGGTTTCCAATGACGTTGAAGCGGATTGAAGCGTATCACTGATGGGTTTCGCTGTAGTCGACCAGAAAACATGACGCCCTGCGTGTCTATGTACCAAGTTGGCAGACCAGCAGCAGAATTTGCGGCCCTGTCTTGCAGGTGCCGTTGGGATTATTGAATCAAAGCGAGCATTGGGTATTGAGCAAGCCGCCCGAGCATGGGCACCAAAAGCTACTGGTTGTCTTGACGGCACGTTGACGGCAAGAGCAGGCACTTAGATTCAATCACGTTTGTCGAATGTTTCAGAGTATGAAGAACGTCATGGCAAAGGATTCCTGGCGGTGCCAGGCAGACTCCCGCATGCTGTTACGCTTTGCATGCAATGTTGTAGGTCATCAACTCCCGAAGCAATCCTCCCACGTTTGTCAAGCGAAAGACCGCGCATTACGTTGTGTGTACACAACAAGTGTCTTTCGACAGCAGGCAGAATTCACAAGACAAAGGCGGGGACCCCGGACTGTGTGCCTGCCTTCGGAGCTTTAGACGCACCTCTGCTTTGCGAGCTTGGTTGTCTGTACCTGGTCCAGTACTTCATCATCGCCTGTGCAAGGTTGAAAGCTGCAGCTACAACACAGGAGCTTTTCGTCGTCTATGCCATTTTAGAGTTGCAAAAAGTTGCAGCTGCATGCACATGTCCAGGTGACCAACTGTGTCCGCAAGGGTTTGAGTACTCGGGCTGCTAGATCATCTCTTTCCCGGTTGCTCACAGATGTTGACAGGAAAATCAGGACAATGTCAGTTCATGGATGTGTGCTGGCTCACTACGGCGTTGGCAGGGATTCCCGGGCCGCCTTGACGTGAACGACCGTTCACCTGGAGCACCAAGCTTTACTATGCGCCTTGCACTAGCCATTGTTTCTCAACAGCTTTTCCATCGTTTGAACCGCTCAAGCAGCCTTCAAAACCCCTGATCATGTACCATTGATGTGCTGCGACGTAGTCGACGATAAGACTCGACACCAGTTGTCACTTTGCCATTGTGCCGACCAGCAGAACCTGCTTGCTGTTTGCATGTTTGCGCTCCTGTACTTGTGTGCCGAGCCAAAGTGTGTGTGTGTGTGTGTGTGGAGTAGAAGGTGAACCCGGTGGTAGCAGCGTCACACACAGTCTAAGTCAACGTGAACGGTACGGGGCCGGTATCAGCGGGCTTCAGCACTCCATAGGGCTCCAAGGTCTCTCTGAACTTCTCGCAGACTCAGAGTCTGGACACGTCCAGATGGACTCCTGAAGCTTCAAGCCCAAATCATGAGATCCATGATCATTGGGTTCCACTGGAAGCAAGGCCTGTCAGGATCGTGTACAGCAAGCGCTCAGATTTCCAGACACCCTGCAGCGCATCTTGAGTTCTGTGCTGCAATGGAATCATATGAAATCGCTACTGCTAATCTTTTGGTGCAGGGAAGCTTGAACCCAAGACCAACCTCTGAGATCCCTGACGAGACTAGGCCGCGGTGAGGAGGAACAGTTGTGTGGGCATCGGCACCAAATAGTCGTCTACAACCCGCGAGTGCTGAATCATGTCGAGACGTAGATTTCGGTCCATTTCCCCCTTCCCGCTTCCCAGCTTGCTGCAGTACAGGCTTGCTTGCTGCAGCCCTGCTGCGAAACGGCTCGATGCAAGCACCGTCAGAGCGCCACGACAGGCATTTTGTGCACCGTTTGGCACGGAATTAGTGCGGTCAACCATAGATGACATGCTTCTATGCTGGAAAATGATCTCCGGTTGTGAACTTTAGGGTAATTAGCGGGTACCGATACGACGTCTCTGGTGTCACGTCATAAGCAATCCCCTGACCCTCCGCTCATGTATCATAGCTGGGTTGAACCGTAGTCGACGCAAAGACTCGACACCACGTTCGCTTGTGTGGCATTGCCGTTGCACTGACCAGCGCCGCAGCAGAATCTGCTGCTTGACGCAGCTTGCAGGTGGGTCTTGTTAGTGCGGAATCAACAGGGCGATATCATTGTCAGATGCGGAAATGAGTCCCTATTCAGCAAGATTCGCAAGCCGACCCAGCATGTACTGACACTACCGTAGGCCTCGCGAGCTGTTTGCGCTTGGTGACGTCGTTCCTACAAGACTACTTTTTCTTCCCGCAGCCAAGTGCAGTGGAGTGTTCGTTGCAAGAGTGTCCATAACATACTGCCGCATGTCATTGCTCCTACATAGATGCGAAATCGTTGGCCAGCGAAACGACTGCATGGGTGGAACTCCCGAAGCAATCCATCGATTACCAAGCCAAAGATAAGCGCCTTCCGTGAGGCAACCGCCGCGATGGCCCCCGGCTTGCCTGTGGAAGTTGATCTGTCTTGGAGCGGATGCCGCACATCTGGTTGTGATCTGTCCTAGCTTCCGCTTGTATGTAGGTCCAGAGTCCAAGAAGCCCTCCTGAAAGGCTCTATGCCTGGGCTCTATGCCTGGGCCTAGCAGCACCCGGATCTTTTCACTTGTCGAAACCTTCTTGAAAGCTACAGCCTGCAAAGCAGGAACTCTTCGTCGTCGCTCCGGCTTCCCGCTGCCACTGGCGCGGGATTCGCAAATGCCACTCCTTCTGATGTTTGAGGTGTTGGGCTGTTCAGCAACTTAGCGGTTATTTGGGCTTACATGTGCTGCAACATGTTCAATACCGCTTCGTGTATATTATAGTCTGCCTTTGTACTATGAGGGCACATGCTCCTCGACTGTTCCTCTAACGCCCCTGTACTTACAGAAACTCTAAAGAATTCTTCCCTACATCACCGAATATTTAGCTTGGTTAGATTGTTGGTCACGGTGCGCTATCATTACTACAGTATTCCAGGCTGACGACTATCAGGGCGACCAGTGGTGGTGGCAGCATTGGGCGACGGCCTCGGCTTTCTTGCGCGCCTTTTTAAAAGTCACTCATGTTTGTCACCGGCTGAGATCTTGGTTTGAGGATTTCTCCCAGTATCCACACGATGCCTCAGGTCGCGTTGAAAAAAAAGTCGGCCATCGCCAGGCGCGTGAAGAAGTGCCCTCGATGGAATGTTGTTTCTTTAGCTTGTTGCAGCTTGCCTCGAGACGCAAGGTTTCAGATCATGTTAGGGGTTGAGGTAGGGCTGCTTAGGGTTTAAGAATAGCCACCGCAATAGCAAGAACATCAGTTTTGCGAAGACTTGCTTCCATCATTGAGACCTGCTTGTCGGTTTTTCTGTGGCTTTGGGATTTGCCGTGCTCCGGGCAAGCAGACCTGTCTGATTCTCTAAACTTGAATCCCGACGGTATTGGTGAACGGCCTCAAAACATGCAAGATCGGGTCTTAAAGGCCACCAAAGCGGCAACGGCGATGCCGATCTCGCCGTCGTGATTGCCTCGGTGAGACTATGCGGCTTAGGGTCCAGTCAAGGGGTCCCAGGTTGAGGCTGAGAGCGGAGTAATCCCTTCCAGGCTACGTACTATGCCTGTTACCATATTTTCACTATGAGTATTTCTATAACGAGGCTCCGAGATAGGAGTACTTCCTAGTAAAAGATGCACACCGCACACACCCAGGATAGTTTCACCCGGGATTATATATATATATATATATATATATATTGGTTCCCAGCATGTTTTGCTCTGTTGGCTCGCGCCGGAGTCCACCTGCGCAGTTCAAACTGAGGGAGGGGAATACGTGATCAAGTAGCTTGACCTGCGAGGACCAGTCAGCAAGTTTTTCTGCGGTCATGGCTGTGCGTTCAGTAAGTTCTTCTGCCGCATCTCCTGTCTTTCGTTGTGCTAAGATGACCTTCACCGCAAAGCGCCAGCAGCCATTCGCTCAGCTGCGACATGGGGATCGACTGCTGTTTTCCCCTGGCCAGGGCACAGATGTCTGCATTTGCAGGCGCAGCTGGATTGGGTCTCTTTCACGATGTCAATGACCAAGGTGGAGGCTGCCGGCATAGTGACGTCTTAAACTGCATGTGGAACTCACGTTGAGAGGTATGGGTTCCAGATGATGAAGGTGACGAGGGAAGGCGGCTTGTTGAAGAGATTGCAAAACTCTTGCAGGCTTCAGCAGTTCTTGCGCAGGTGGGTGTCGTCTCGACGCATATGTCGGGCTGCCGATGAGGTGGGCCCAGTTGAGTGCACGCAGTTTCAGTTGTAGGTTATCATGTGCAAGGGGTGGCTCAACGTGACCTTCTCGGTGAGTGGCTGTGATTGGGAACAAAGTTGCGGACCTGAAGCTGCAATGGCCTTGGCCTGTATCGGCGCACGGATGGATGACACGCAAGCTGGATTGCTTGCTCAGGTGCGATTCTGGGGGAAGACCGTTTCTGAGTGGCTAGCACTCCAGAAGATTCCTTAGGAAAGCCATTGCGACGTCTTTTGCATGTGCGTTTGCCGCTTCATGCTTCTCGTCGGGCTGACGGGATGCCCCTATTCACATACGCCAATCCCCGTAGAATGAGGTCTAGGATCGGAGTATATACACGGTGCTGGATTCGTGCATTGAGCAAGTGAAAGTAGAGCGAACACTACTGGTACTGCCGAGTAGCTTGAGACTTCCAGGAAGCGAATTCTTAACAGGTGCACTCCGTTTTCCTCGCTCGAGCAGAAATTACAGGATAGCCACGGTTCGGTTGGGTTCCTTCCGGTTTCTGGATTACCAAGCCGCTAGCCATCCATACAGCCAGGCCCTTTCCATCCACCTAGCTCCATCCAGCATCCAGTCGGGTGCCATACAGGCGTTGGGCTCCGCAAGCCCCATACTCCGCAAGCTCCATAAAGCCAACTCTGGCACGAGTGAGTTCCAGATAACAAAGTAATACAAAGTTGGAACACAGGTATCGAAAGTACCGCATTTGCACCGTAGAGGATGACGAGCTTTGAACCTGTGAGCATTTCAAATCAGAAGCCTGCAGACGCATGTCTCAACTAAAGCCAAGCTGATGTGACTGTTGAGCTTGGCAAAGCTGATAATGGGCCGTGTGCCTTATAGGTCACTGAGCTGATGCTCATGCAGGAGTGTTCGGATGAAACTCCATCCCGACATTGAGCACTGGCAGCTTGTAAACCGTGGTAGAAGCATTTCTCAACAGGTAGGGCGGTGTCCAAAACAAGATTGCCACGCTAGAGTTTCCCGAATGTGTCACGATTTGGTGATGGGCTACGTGACATCTGCACGGACGTGCCTTCTCGGCGCTACTCACGTGACCATGTCAGGCTATTCGTGAGCAAAGCTAAGCGATCTTGCTTAATTCAGTCAGTTCGACTAGGGAAGAAGATGATCGATCATCTCGTACAGAAAGTTTATGAGGAATCGTGTTTTGTGTGCAGCTTCTGCTCTCGAACTAGACTCGTCATGGGCCCTGACGGTTTCTGCGTGGCATACTGCCAGGGCTTTGCAGTGAATTTGCAGAAGATGATGGCTGGGACCGAGGTTTAGGTATGTCGGAAGGTTGAGAGTGTCCTCCAGCTTCATCTGCGTGAGAAAACTTCTGTCCATGCAAGGACTGGCAGAAGGAATTCGCTCCGGCGTTGTTCAGCAAGCCTCCAGATGATGCAGAGTCGAACCCCTGACCCAGAAATCTTACTCGGGCGTTTTCCTTAAGACAGGTGTCGCAAGTCAGGGATTTGGAGTGCGTGATGAGATCCCTCCCTTTATCGTTTCAAACTTCCGTGTCAATAACTAACTACGTGCTCTGTTGGATGCCGCCGTGAGGACACCCCAGAATAACACGGGAGTCATTTTTCTTCCAAAACTTGTAAATTCAGCAATGGCTCCGGCTACAAACCTTTGTAGACTGCTTTGGCAAAGCTGTCAGATATATTGAGCCGGTGAGCGACACTTCCCAGACAACAAACCGTCAATTCCCAAAGTCTGTCGTGGGAAGTTGGCATGTGTAGCCAGGGCTCTTACCGCATGCTAACGCTGGGATACCTAATCGATAGAGGCACTGAACAAGCTCGCACGAGTCGGATGCTCCGACATGACTTCGAGAACCACCCTAATCCACCCTCAATTCTAAAAGACTCTAACTCCACACCCTAAACCTTGAACTCCTTCCATGTAAAGGTCGAATCCTGACGAGCATCCGGCTGTTGACGATCCATCGCGTACATGTTTACAGAGACTCAGCATGTCGATTTTCCATGTTGTCATTGGACGATCCATGGCAGAAGCAAGCACAGTTGCGCCCGATGGCATAATGCGAGGAAGAGCTTCGTCCCTGGATGAGTAGATGCTCAAGCCCTCTGCCCTTCCGCTTCGACATACTACTGACTGCTACTCTAGAACTGGTCTTACTGGGCAGAAGCGTGCATCACTTCAAAGACTCTAAACTCGGGGAATCGTATATGGAATCATGGTCCGTATCGTCCTGTCTTGAAGATTTTCTAGGACTTCACATCCAGAACGTCAAGCCAGACTCTGCCGCAAAGACTTCTTCGAGCCCAGACCCGGCCCGGATCATCCAACGGGGAGTCAAAGAAGACGTGGACTCTCAACAGGTTTCCATCGTTCGGAAGCTCAATGGGGCGCTTAAGGGGAGGAAACTCTCCTCCTAGGTCCTACTTTCCCCTCCGCTTAAGGGAGGCCGGAGGGGTGTCGAGTTCGGGCCATCCATGGTCAGCCAAGTCTGACGGGCCCGTCCCGCACTGCTCCAGCCTCCTGGTTGGCAAGGTCCTCACGCCCAAGCCACGGTCAGAGTCTTGGTGTCAGCTTTGGGTAGCAGGGTCGTTCTTGTCAATCTTCATGCTCCAAGTTCAGATCCATGTCGAAGCACTTGGTTGGTCCCACTATGCCAGCTGTCAGAGTTCTGTTGGACGTCGTCGTAACCTGAAAGTCCGCCGCATGCGCCAATGTGTAATAGTTCGTATATATCTCGCATATATTTCTTTGTCATACATATGCACACATACATACGCACACACACACACACACAGAGACGACATATGCATACGCATGGAAACATGAAAGAAGACACATGTGGTGTGTGTGTGTGTGTGTGTGTGTGTGTGTTTGCGTCTGTGAATGAGCATGTAGGCGTGTGCATATACTTACATGCAGCTGTATGCTTATCTGCACACTATAACCTACTCTTCGAGTTTTTTAGATGTTGCAGGAAGCTCAGGACCATGGGCTCGTGGGCCCCTCGAAGGAAGGGCGAAGAAGCCCCCGCCAAGAAAGAGGAGTCGTCTCACCCACAAGGTCTGGACTGAGCGACGGGCCGAGGAGTTCTTGAAAAAGCTTTGATTTCAGAGAGCCTTGTACAGCTTCTGTAATATCGGAGCTTTCAAAACTTAATGATTATCACGGGGTGTTGGGGTACATTATGTTGCAAATATATATTAGGACCAAAGACTTACCACTGGCAGTTGTGCCGACGCCCAACTTCAAGGCAGGCTCCTGCTATCCTATGAAGATGCCCCCCTTTAAAGAATCTAAGGAATATGCCGTCCTGAAATGGACATTTTGTGGTTCTCGGTTGCTGAGATGTAGCTGCTCCGTTTATTCTCCGACTCCCACCAGAAATAGACCCATCTCATAGAGAATAACCGACTACAAAAGAATCTGAAATAGTATAATGTAGTATAACTCAATCCAATACAGCAACGATTGAGTTCGCGGATGTGTGCGGCTCGCAGTTTGGTGTGCCCAGTTAGTGCCGGAAGCATTTGGGTTTCTCTCGAGCGGCTATGGCAGCGGAGGCGCTTTGCACACGGGGATGTGACTGGTAGCTTTAGGGCACGTTCGCGGATTTTCAGGATTTGCAATGAGAGTCTACGCGATCTCGACCAAGGAAATCCTCGATGCTATGTAACTGTGCACTAGAAACTTTCACCCCCAAGCAAGCCCTTAAACAACAGAAGCATGCCCTGCGAGACTCCCGGACGAGCAGCATAGGGATTCCGCAACCATTGTAGCTGCCAGACCCATGTCTGGCTCTACTATACCGGCTCGACAGACGTCCGTTTCCTTCACTGGCGGGCTAGTAATTCCTTCCACTGACCCATGTGCCCAAAAGTCCTAAGGCCCAAGTCGCCAAAGCCGGAAAATTAGGAAGGACACCTGGGCCTGCAAGCTCCTTCGTGCTATCGTTATCGTTTGGATCCCAGCTCCCTTTAGGCAAGGCACGTCAGGGCTGCACCCACAGGATTGTGAGACTTCGCTTGGACATCGCATCGACTCCAGCTGAAGAGGTCCTACCACCCTGCCATTGGGCTATTTGTGTCTTTCGTAGTACCTTCCGCTTTACTCCGAAACTGCAGCCACAACTGTCGCCACAACTGCAGTGCAAACCATGCAAACCGCCCTTTTCCTTGTAGTCCTTCAGCTGCACACAACACGGGGCGAGGACCCCTCAGACCGCAAACCGCTCCCGCAGTGCTGTCTCGAAATGCATCACCCGGAGCCATGCCCGGCACTTGGTGGTTCGAGAGCAATGACAAGCAGTGAGACAGCTGAAAGTACATGATGACGAGGCAAAAGCGTGGACTATGAATACTCGGTGTTTATGGCAGTGTGTTGCTTCCGAATCACATATCAACTGCATGGTGCGATGTGTTTACATGTAATCATACAATCACAACTTAGCCCGCGGTATTTAGGCTGGTGAAAATCCAGCTGGACGACTGCCCTTTTGGCTCAACGTGGTGTGCTTGGTGTTGTGCACTTCAACCGTGCAGCGCTTTTTGTGGTTTGGTTTTTGGGCCTTTGGGGCCTTTGGGCTTGTTGCGGCTCAGGAAGTTCGCTCAGCTTGTCCGCAGCGTTGAGGGTCCTGAGTTCTTTGCAACTGATAGGACTGATATGAGGCAGCTGAAACCACGCCCCGGCATATTCGAATTGCAATGTTCAGAACCCTCAAAAGAATGGAACGCACAAAAAGCCCTTGAGCAGTCAGAGGTTCACTTTGAATGTGGAGCCATCGATGACGGTAAAGGACACTTTCGGGACGTGACTAATTAGCCAAGATTGTAGCGATTCAGGTCTTTGGTCAGTCTCCACTCTGGCTCTCTGTGACACTGTCTTGTCAAGTTTTATCGATGACCACGACGACGACGAGGGCCAGATTGAATTCTGCTCTGATGCTTTGGTGGTGCTTCATGCCAAGCCTGTCATCGTGCCAATGATCATCAGTGCTCTTTCACTTTCGCTTCTCTTATATGGAAGGCAGTGGTGGAGGCTGAACAGCTCGTAGGTACTTCGATTATGTTTCTGCTCGTTGCGATTCGGTTTTCTTTGATAGGATCTTGTGAAGCTGATACCAGTAGCTTGATTGCCAGGGGAGTGGCGATGAATGTGAGTGGCACTTGATGTGGTGCGCGATATGATTGTGAGCCTTTTGATAGTTGGCGTTTGAGAATTCGGTCGTATGCTAGCGCACATGCAGACGAGGTGTCTGCCCTGGCAGGAATCACTCAAACACCTAAGGACTCTGTGCTGCGATCGATGCTTAATTTTTCAGAAAGTGGATCACAAGACGAAGAGGACGAAGATCCTCATCCTCATCATCATCATCATCACCACCATCATCATCATGCTCATCGCCATCACTGCTATGAGCGTCAATGGTACCTCCGAGGGCCAGTGCCGATGGCCAACTGCAAGAGATCTAACGGCGCTGGCAGCGCACGCACGCAAGAAACATTGCCCGAACTGAACGCCAATCGTTCGCATCTATGTGGCATTTGTTCTGTCTATATCCAGGAACTGGCGTTTATCCGAAGCATGGAACTCTGCAGCTGCAATGTTTCGGCCTTGGATCCTCGGCAGGAAGTGAAAGAGAAGGCGAAGGGACAGCCGGGACCTTGGCAAAAAGGCTTGGTACAGGGGTCTACAGCGATACTGAATGTGTTTGTGACGGCAGTAGCAGGAGCAGTAGTAGCAGGATGAGTAGCCCTAGCACTATACTGATACGACTACCTTTGATATCCGTCGTACTCTTCGTCATCATATTCATCGTCATTGTCATCATGGTGTTTCCGGCTCAGGCGATGGGGCATTGGTTGCTGTTTGAGGAAGCATTTGCTGGCGACGGTGATTATTCCTCCGGGGCTGATTGTAGTAGGTTGGCAGTGCAATTTGACGAAGGCGTGGTGCCACCATGTTTGCGGCAAAGGAGTGTCAGAGGGCTGAGGTTGCAAAAAGCCTTAGCCGCGCAATCTCCGCGTTAGATGTCGCCGCGCAGATTGAAGCGCGAACAGACTTTTCGGCAGCACCCCGCGCCTGCTTCTCTGCCCCTTCTTGGCTCTAAGGTCTGGCATCCTCGCACCGAGCATACCACAGCTGCAGCTTGAAAAGGCTTGGCCGTGCAGGCAGGGCCTAGGCCTAGGCTTTTAAGCCTATTCTCTGCCGGGCTTGTGCACCATGAATCCTCCAACCCCCGACGTGTCGCCTGAAGCCAAAATGCGTGCACGAAGGCGCACCCTCAAGGACACGGACATGCTCGAGTCGCTGAAGGCTTGGCCATTTGTCTTCCCTTTCACCGGAGTTTGCAAAGGCCAGGCCAACACTAGCCGGAATCATCACTCTGGATGATCGTGAGTTGCGAAGTTTCGTCGAGGCAACCTGTTGGGTCTTAGGGCTCGAGGTTCTTTCGGGTGGAGCTTAGGCAGCCCTTGGAATCACCAGACGAAAATGCTTCCACTTGCTCCTGGAGAGCCGATGCCGTGCAGGCCAGACTCTCTTAAACGTTGGCCTCAGTGAGCACATAGGGTCACGCGGCGTTGCGTGTCCGAATCATGGGAAAATTCTTGAGAACCTAAACTTGGTCGAGGTCGAGAGTGGCAACATGATGCACTTGGCGAAGTCCCAGCCATCTGCTGGCGGTGCGGCCGCCACGCGATGCCCTCAGTTGCTTTCGAGGAGATAGGTGGTTGGAGCGCTTGGGTCAGTGTTCGGAGTTTGGCGGAGTTGGACCTTCTGTGCTGGTTGCTTCAACAGGTTGGTGTGACATCAACCAAATTCTCTGGTGTGATGTTACTATGGCGTACTGGTCAGCAAAGCAGCTCTTTTGATGGTTTTTGCGGGAAATGCGATATCTTCGATTGGTCGCAACGGTGTCGCAGCTGTACTACGAAAGGTGCAACAGCATTCTTAGGGTGGGTGATAGAAGATGTTAGACCGATTGACAAGTTTCGTATCCGCAGCTTTTTTTCGGCAGCGCCAGCAAGCGCGATGACAGCCACGCGTCTGAAGGTACCACATCCTCTCGCCCTGCGTGAGGCCAGCTGCTGCCACAACTCCGGCTGCAGCTCCCACCGCGTCTGCCGCCACCCCTGTGTCGACCTTAATTATTCTACGCCACCATGGGTGTTGGACTTTTGTGTGATAGTTATAACTAAAAGGCAAAGGTCATCTTCTTGCCTCGATGACAGTAGTGGTGATGATGCGGTGCTGATGGTGAGTATTCACTGTCAGTACATTCCTGATAGTATCGCTGGCTTGGTCAGAGCAGTGACGGGAGTTACTGAGTCTAACGTAGACGCATCCCGCAAGCTGTCGCACGTGCCACTCGAAGGCGTAGCATTCGCGATGCCTACTTTGAACTGGAACATATTGGGTCCTGCATGTTGGGTACCGCGGCCAGCATGTGGAGACCAGAGAGCCGAGACCCTTCCTGCCAAATCCGGAGCCCAGACCGAAACCAAGCCGCAATGTGCTCCTAGGCGGCCACACCCGGCGCGACCACAGGATCAGGCTTTTGGAGAGACTTGATGGAATGTTCGGAAGTGGTCCCCAAATCACAAATCCAGCTTGCTAGGTCATGAACGTCCTGTTGTCCTTAGATGTATCTTGAGCCCAGGGCAAAGACTGGGAGAGGGCTTCTGGCTACAGGGTTCCTGAGTTTCTGCGTTTCGGCAGTTTCGGCTCATGATCAAGTGATGTTGAGTGATGCGCGTACCTCTTCTTTGTGATGCGCAAGCGTTCGTGGAGACAGCAGCATTCCACCCGTCGGTTGCAATCAGGATAGTGGGTTTTGATTTGGTTGGCTACAGTTCTACAGTGGTTCTAGCAGGATTTGTGCTCGTGACTAAAGAGAATACTAGTACTAATGTACTAAGCCCAACCTGGCTCAGCCAAACACCACGTGCCGGTGCAGGCAAACCCCCTCCAAAGTCTTCCGTGCAGAGCCAAGGAGGGCTTGTGCATCGCGAATTTTCGCCAGCCCAACACCAACATGTCCTTCTAGAAAAACCTGTGCGCCTGACCGTCGAATCAAATCTTGCTGTTTCGGAGACTTCGGAGCCCAAGCCTAAGCCCTTAGATCGAAAAGCTGGAAACCTGGAAGTCCTGTGGCTTCAACTCCTCAGGACCCAAAAACAGAACGTGCTGAACCCCCAAACCCCTAGCCCTGGCCATGTGGCCTCGATTTGATGACCCCATCATGACCCCTGACGTCTACAAACTCATCTTCCGGTCGGAAAGAATCGAGCTGGGCAAGCCACGTAATGAGTAATATACATGTGTGGCGGCAAGGCTCAGGACTTTGCTTCACGTTGAGTGTCAAGTCATGTCGTGTCATATCATGTCGTGTCGTGTCAGATCAGGTCAGTTCACGTCATTGGGTAAGGTGAGGTGAAGTAATGTAGTGTAATGAGCTGAATGTTGCACATCCACGAGCTGAACAGTTTCACGATGTTTCACGTGTCACATGCAAGTTTCCATGCTTGCTGCTCAAGGTTCTAACAGTACCGACTCCAGCTGTCAGCCTGTAGAGTGAATAGAGATTGGAGCTGGATTTGGCCGTTGACCGGCCCAACCTGTTTCTGGGCGTAGAAAATTGATGTTTCAGACCGCTCTTGAATGGCGAAACGCCCCAATGATGCTCATGATGCTTGCTTGCCGCGTCCGCTTGAACCCCGCTGATGATCATGATGCTCGCTGACAGGTGTCGATAAAGCATGCTCGTTAACCGGCGCTGATTGGAACCCAAGAACGTGTCTGTGGCTTTGCTGCTTCATGTGCGTTGCTTAGGTCCAAGGCCATGGCAAACGTGTCTTACGCACACCGCCAGTCGATCAAGCCTGCTTGCTTCCGACATTTGCAGTAGGATCATTCGTAACAGGGGGTACGACTTGCTACGTGGAACGGCTTGCGCATGTTGTGTGACAAGCTTGGTTGCGAGCATCGGTGTGTGTGTGTGTGTGTGTGTGCGTGTGTGTGTGTGTGTGTGTGTGTGTTTGCGTGTGTGTGTGTGTGTGTGTGTGTGTGCATGCGTGTATACATATATATATATATATATATATATATATATATAGAGTCTCTGTGTGTGTGTGTGTGTGTCTGTGTGTGTCTGCATGTTGTGAGACCACTCGTTACAGGGTTGTGATATTACGAACTTCGTTCATTACCTCACGAAGTGAGCTTGGGGTTATCACGGGGGGTGTGTGGGGGATGGGGGTGGGCCCATTTTGGTGGGTTTTTCCGGCTATCCCCCGTCTGGAGCTGGGAAACCGTCGTTGCCAAGGAGGCTTGTTTTGGGCCAGATTTCGGTCTCTTTGGTGGGTGCCCTTCAGATTTCCGTATGAAAAACGGTGTTCCTCTGATGCTGCTGATGCTGGCCTGGGTGTGCTGCCTGATGCTGGTGATGCTGGCCGTATCGTGTCATGTTGTGCGAGAAGAGAGTGAGTGTCTGGAATTACTGCGCTGGGCATGCTGCAACATGTCTGTCCGTCTATGTTTAGCACAAGTGTCTGTCTGTCTCTGTTTAGCAAAGAGTTGCTATGTTGGATCAAAACTGCTCCCGGTCTCACTTTGGCTTCACTAAACGACGACTGCACGCACCCGCCACTGCAATACATAGCTGCCGTCTCGGCTGCTACTTGCTGCTGCAGTTTTGTGGGTGTGTGGGCGAGTGTGGGCGTGGCTATCAGGGACAAGTTGGTATTTCAATTTGAGGAACGAGCGTTTATGGATTCAACAACAATGTGATGATGAGAGTACAAGCCCTCAGTAGTAGTGGCAGCGTCAGTGATAGGAAAGCTGAGACTTGACATGTGTGAGTGCCGTTATGTGCACTTGACGTATTGCTCTAGGCATGCTGTAGCATGTCTGTTCGTCTATTTTTGGCAGAGGTTTCTGTCTGTCTCTGTTTAGCAAAGAGTTGCGATGTTGGATCAGAGCTGTAAACAGCTCTCGCAAATGTTGCTCTCTGCATCTTCCGGTCTCACTTTGGCTTCACTAAACGATGACTCCAAGCACCCGCCACTGCAATACATAGCTGTCGTCTCGGCTGCTACTTGCTGCTGCAGTTTTGTGGGTGTGTGGCCGAGTGTGGGCGTGGCTATCAGGGACAAGTTGGTATTTCAAATTGAGGAACGAGCGTTTATGGATTCAACAACAATGTGATGATGAGAGTACAAGCCCTCAGTAGTAATGGCAGCGTCAGTGATAGGAAAGCTGAGACTTGACATGTGTGAGTGCCATTATGTGCACTTGACGTATTGCTCTAGGCATGCTGTAACATGTCTGTTCGTCTATGTTTGGCAGAGGTTTCTGTCTGTCTCTGTTTAGCAAAGAGTTGCGATGTTGGATCAGAGCTGTAAACAGCTCTCGCAAATGTTGCTCTCTGCATCTTCCGGTCTCACTTTGGCTTCACTAGACGATGACTCCAAGCACCGCCACTGCAATACATAGCTGTCGTCTCGGCTGCTACTTGCTGCTGCAGTTTTGTGGGTGTGTGGCCGAGTGTGGGCGTGGCTATCAGGGACAAGTTGGTCTTCTGGCTGTCTCTGTTGAGCAAAGACTTGCTATGTTGGATCAAAACTGCTCCCGCAAGTGTTGGTTGCTCTTTGCATCTTGTTGTCTGACATTGGCTTCACTAAACGACGACTGCAAGCACACGTCACTGCAATACATAGCTGTCGTCTCAGCTGCTACTTGCTGCTGCAGATTCCGTGTTTGTGAGTGTGTGTGAGCGACTGTGGCGCGGCTAGCAGGGACAATTTGGTGTTTGAATCGCGGAAATGAGTAAGATCGAGCGCTTATGGATCGAACAACACTGCGGTGGTGATAGTACAAACCCTCGTTGCCTCGCCTGCTGGTATATCTTGTCGCTGCTTCCGTGTCACCAGCCCTGCTCGAGCTTTCGTTTCAGCCCGTGGCTCTCAAGTCTAGTTGTGGCCGGCATCGGCGTATGTGATGAGCTTACACATCGCAGAGGGTACAATTTCTTCCAAGACTGGGCGCCTGCATGTTTCTGAGATCATACATAACGGTCAGCTCACACATCACAGAGGACACGATTTCTTACGCGCATCTTCGAGTGTATGTGTCTGAAATCGCATATAACAGGGGATTAATTACGGTTTATTACATAGAACAGCCTGTTCGAGTGTATGTTTCGGAGGTCGCGGTATGTGTATTTGTCGAGACCACACATAACAGTGGGTACGATGTGTTATGTGGATCGTCCTTTGGAGCGGCCTGTGATATTATGCGGTCACATATGACGGGGCACGACTTGCTCCTGCATTAGCGTGGTATGATTTGGGATCGCAGCCGTTATCACACCGTTTATCACAGGCATCGGCGTGTGTATGTTGCGTCCTCACACGTCACAGGGAGCAGACAAACGGCGCTGTTTGTTACGGGCGTCGGCCGAGATGACGCATCAGATCTGTTACGGGCGTCGGCGTATCAATGTGGTCAGCTCACACATCGCAGAATGTACGATGTGTGATGAGCAGCGGTGTGTGTATGCTAATGAGGTCACAACTAACAGGGGGACGATTTGTTATGTGAAATACGTGGACGCATCGCAGAGGGCACGGTGCGTCACGAGCATCCATGTGTGTATGTTTTTGAGATCACACATAGCCTAGCAGGGGGCAGGGGGTACGAGTTGTTAGGTGGCATGTGTGGTCACTTCACACAGTCACATCGCAGAGGGCACGCTTGGCTACGGGCCTGGAATATGTGGTGACCTCACTCATCGCACAGGATAAGATTTGCTACGAGCATCGGCGTGTGCATGTTTCGAGATCACACATAACAGGGTGTGCGGTTTGTCATTATGTAAAGTATGTGGTCAGCTCACGCATCGCACAAGTACATCTGTCACGGACATCGGCGTGTCTATGCTTTGGAGGTCATAGATAACAAAGGGTACACTTTGTTGCGTCGACCGGCCCGTGCATGTTGTATGACAAGCTTGGTTACGGGCATGGGCGTGTCTATTGTCAGAGTTTAGGGCAACCCTTAAGCCCTGCACGTTCCAGTCCTTTGAAGCCAAGGTCAAGGCAAAAGCCAAGTTGGTTGGCTTCCAGGTCGGTGATGAACCAACAAAACAGAGGGATTTTGGTGCATTCCTGTGGAGGATTGAGTCGTCAACACAGTACATTGTAGTGACATTGACAATTTTTATTCGGATAGCTTACAGTAGATATGCTTATACAAATGATACGTTTCAGATTCGGGCCGGCAACAGGCAGAGACCGATCAGTTCTTAAGGCTATGAGCATTGAGATTAATCTTTCTTCCATGCCTTTGTGATCTTAAGCTAATCTATCCCAAGCAGGTTTTTTTGTTTGCGTTCTTTTTTCTCGCCCTAATAGCTCCATGTCGCCAGAAGACTGGCCGACGACGCAGTGGCTCCCGTGCCAATGCACCGCTCTTAGCCGTTCCCGTCTCCCACGTGATTGTAGCAAATAACGAAGGCAGAAAGAGGGAGAGAAAGTGACAGAGCGAAACCCAGGCCGTCGGAGAGGCAGGGCAGGGGAGAAGTTGTGGGAGTGGTGTTTGAAAGATTTCGGGTTGGTTCCCCACCCAGGTAACTTGAAGTATATTTACACTGTATTCAGAATTGCATTTTGCAGCGCAGGGTTGGGGTTTCGGGTTATTCCGACCATCATTGCTTTTGCTATCACCATTGTTAAGTGCGTCCTGTCTCTGACGTATTGCTGCATGATCTGCACAAGTTGAGGCTGCTGTATGCGATCTTGCGAAAGCCATTCCAAGACTTGCGATACACAACTCGCCACAATGGGTTGAAGCTGTTGAGGGCAACGAGCAGCCGCGTAAGCCACGTTTGAGCCCTAATCTCTAAAACCCTAAAGTGCCCTAAAGTTGAGGGTTTCGGGTCGAGAACCATTGATTTAGAAGCCAGACTGGGGCGATTTTGAGCCTTAGGGTAAGAGGGGTTGTTCTGTTTTTGGTTGATAGGGGCCTACTCAGAAACCCCAACCCCCCCCCCCCCAATCCGCACCACCATACAAATCTAAGCTAAAATTCTCGGATAAAAGCCCATGCGATAGGGTCTATTGGGAAGCAGATAGACGGCTGCTTCACAGGAGTTCGGAGGTTTACTCCAACTCATCATGTTACAAGGTATTTCCAGAAAAGCCTCTTTTGCAGCTCACATTGGCCGCTCGTTTATTGAGCTGCTTCACATGTGGCTGATGCGACCGTTTGTATTGGGAAATTATCGCTGTTTTCAGTGGAACTACCGTGCGATTTGACGAGAACCAATCTGGGCCCGACAGACTGGCTGCAGCTTTGCCCTCAAAGCGCAAAACCCAAAACCAAGCAAGAAAGAATGAAATAACGACGGCAGCAAAAACAGCAAGAAAGCAAGAACGAGAGACACACAGAATCTGAAAATATAAAGGAAATGGATAAGCAGAAAAAGGAAAGAAGACATACATGCTTAAAGAGACAAGAAAAAGCAAACGTGCAAACAACAAACAAGCCCTGAATCCTAGCCCTAAGCCTTCATGCTAGAACCCTAACCGTAAAGGACTTAACCAACCCCAACCCATGAGGGGCTGGATACCCTTTGTTTTTTGAGGGATAATACACCGATTCTAGAGGGATCGTGTTTAAAGTAAAGCGTTTCGCGGATTTTGATGATGATCATGATGACGATTTTGAGGAGTTTGATGAATGGAGATGAGCTTGATGTTGGGAACTTGCACCGGCGAAGGTTTCGGTGGGTTTGTGCGGTTGTGGGCGGGTTTGATTGTGTTCTTGGCGGTTTTTGGTCATTTCGAAATTTCGATTCTGGATGGAAAGGGCCCAAAATGACACCGCCAGAATTGGGCCTGCGACCCTGCCCTGCGACCCTGCCCAAAATGACTGGGGATGCGGCCGCCCGCCCACAGAACTATCCGGCCATGGCCTAATGGGCATGCTTTCTGGGGAAGGCCGTGGGCGCAATCTTCGGGGGTGTCATTTGGGCCCTTGCCCCACCCGGAATCGAGATGTTGGGGTGACCTGAACCTCTGGGCTCTCTGGGGTTTTTTCTGGGGGAGACTGGGTGGACATCCGGCTCTTGTGGGACACCCGGCCATGAAGGCGGGGCATAAGAAAAGCTATTATAAGGGCTGCAAATCACACCAAATCCGTGCAAATGCACACTAAATCCATGCAGATACACACTAAATCCTGGCAAAGACATACGAAATTCGTGCAAATACACACCAAATTCGTGCAAATAACGTGCAAATACACACCAAATCCATGCAAATACACACTAAATCCGTGCAAATACACGCCGAATCCGTGTAAATACACACACTAAATCCCTCTAACTACACACCAAGTACACAGTAAATGCGTGCAAATACACGCGGACATTAAATGCGTGCAAATACTCACGAAATCCGTGCAAACACACGCTAAATGCGTATAAATACACACCAAATCCATGCAAATGCACACTAAATTCTGTAACTACACAGGACATGCGTGCAAATACACACCAAATCCGTGCAAATACACACGGAATCCGTGCAAATACATTTAAATCCGTGCAAATACACATCAAATCCGTGCAGATACATACTAAATCCGTGCAAATACACACTGAATCCGTGCAAATACATACTAAATCCGTGCAAATACACACTAAATCCGTAAATACGCATTAAAAATAAGGCTTCAATAAAGGCTTAGCTAATAAAGCTTTCAATGCGGCTCAATTGAGCAGTTGCTGAGTCGTGCAATTGTAGTCCTTTGGAAGCATCGCACCCATCCAGGTGCTTGTGATGTGACGGTTATGAGTAGGAGACGTTCTTTTCAATGCTAGTAAGTTTCGTATCTGAGTCTCATCATGAATGTTGTTCCGGCAGTCTGACGGCAGTACTTTGCTTAATATGATGATGATGATGAGGAGGATGAGGATGAGGATGAGGATGAGGATGCTGATAAGCCCAGAAGGATGCTGATAATGATGATGATGATGATGATGTCGATGTCGAGGGTTTGGAGTAGCCATTGCAGCCATCTCCTCTTCCATCCGGTCAATGCATGCTATTTCATTGATCGTTCATGCCAATTCATGCTTGTTCTCAACAGTTCTCAGCAGCGGTCACCAGTTCTCACAGCGACACTCATTGTTGTGGTAGTGGTAGCAGTTCGTAGTTGTCGTCGTAATAGGAGTAGTAGATTTAGTGAGAAGTAATAGTAGTCGTAGTCATCGCAGTAGTAGTGGTTGTTGTAGTAGTGAGAACAAGAATAGTAGCAGTAGCAGCAGCTGTGGTAATTAGTGGCAGTGGTAATTAGTGGTGGTGGTGGTGGTGGTGGTAGAAGTAGTCGTCGTCATCGTACTACAAGGAATAGTACAAGTAGTAGTAGCAGCAGCAGGTAGTAGTAGTAGTAGTAGTAGTAGCAGCAGTAGCAGTAGCAGTAGCAGTAGCAGTAGCAGTAGCAGTAGCAGTAGCAGTAGCAGTAGCAGTAGCAGTAGCAGTAGCAGCAGCAGTAGCAGTCGTAGTAGTAGTAGTAGTAGTAGTAGTCGGAGAAGTAGCAGTAGTAGTGGTGGTAGTAGCAGCAGCAGCAGCAGTAATCGCAGCGGCAGCAGGAGCAGGAGTAGTAGTGGTAATTATTGTCAATAGCAGGAGTAGAACATCCGCAGCACCAGCACCAGTAGCATTTGGGCAAAGGGGCATGGGCAAGTGGGAATGGGTGGGTTTGGTGGGTTTGCGCGGTTTTGGGCGGGTTTGGTTGTGCTCTTGGCGGTTTTTAGGTCATTTCAAAGTTTCGATTCGGGAAAGGGCCCAAAATGACCGCCAGAATTGGGCCTGCGACCAAAACCACTGCAGATGCGGCCGCCCGCCCACAGAACTATCCGGCCATGGCCTAATGGGCAAACGATTGCCTCCAATGGGTTTGTGGAGAAGAGAAAGCTCAATCCCCGAAGGGTGTCATTTGGGCCTTTTCCCCACCCGGAATCGAGATTTTGGGGTGACCTGAAGCTCTGGGCTCTCTGGGGGCTCTCTGGGGGAGACTGGGTGGACATCCGGCTCTCGTGGGACATCCGGGTCTGGGGGGACATCCGGCTTTTGTGGGACACCCGGCCCTGAAGGCGGGGCTTAATAAAAGTTTGTATAAGGGCTTAATATGGCTTTAAAAAGGATTCGTAAAGCTTAGCAAAGCTTGAAAAATTAAGCCTTCAATGAAGGCTTGGCTAATAAAAGCTGTGAATGCGGCTCAACTGGTAGTTGTTGTGGCATTGGTAGCAGTAGAAGCAGTTGTCGTAGTTGTCGTCGTAAAAAAAGCAGGAGATTAAGTGAGTAGTAATAGCAGTTGTAGTAGTAATCGTCGTCGTCGTCGTCCTTGTTGAGACCCTGAACCTTTGACCCTCAATATCAACCCCCTAATTCAAATCCACTTTTAAAGGCGAGGCTAATTTCGGGGTGGATTCGGGGCAACCAATTTGGTTACGGGGCCGAAGTCGACCACTGTGTTTTGCATATTTTGGAAATATTACAGAAGACGTATGTGTGTGTGTGTGTGTATGCGTGGGTGTCTGTGTGTGTGTGTGGTTGTGTGTTTGTGGGTTATAAGGAATCCAATGAGAAAAAATGCAGTTCTTCGATCTGTTATGGCAGCGTCAGATAAGCGAGGAACACGTATCTGGATGCATCCAAACCTACCCGCGAGAAGTGCGCACAAAACATGGTACTGGGCAATAAAAGAGAATAGCCTGTAGAATACCTTATAGAATACACTGTCTGCAAACCTTAACCGGAATTCATATAAAATACGGTACTACCTTCGCGAATAGCCCCTAAATACCTTGTATAAACTTTTTTGACTACCCGCTAACTTATAGAGAACACCGTTTAGAATATGTTCTAGAACAACACCTGTTTACATATACCTTATCAAACACCATCTGGAATACCCTATAGAATACCTTATATAAGACCATCTATGCCCCCTGTATACCTCATATATGCAAAATAGCATGCCTAAGGAATACTCTATAAAGAAGGGTTACATATAGAGAACAGATTACTCGATAAAAACTTCCCTATACATACCGTATGGAATACCTTCTACAACACATTGTAGAATAACCTTTAGAATACCTTTTAGACTACATTAGAGAGTTTTACACAATTCCCCTGATGTAGCCTACATATACCTTACAGAAAACCATCTGGAATACCTTGTAGAATATAAGACCGCCTATACCCCCTGGATACCTTATATATGCCATATAGCATGCCTGCAGAATACCTTTTGGGATACCCGACATAATCCTCTTACACAATACCCTATAAAGTACACCCTGTATACCTTATATATGCCATATAGCATGCCTGTAGAATACCTTTTGGAATACCTTTTATATTCCCCTTACAGAATGCCCTATAAAGAAAGGATACATATAGAGAAGAGAACACTTGATGAAACCTCCCTATACATACCCTATAAAAAATTCCTTCTACAACACATTGTGGAATAACCTTTAGAATACCGTTTAAGACTACATTAGAGGGTTTTACATGATTCCCTCGATATAGCCTACATACACCTTATACAATACCATCTGGAATACCCTGTAAAATATAAGACCGCCTGTACCCCCTGTATACCTTATATATGCCATATAGCATGCCTACAGAATACCTTTTGGGATGCCGTTCATAATCCTCTACAGAATGCCCTACAGAGTACACCGAAGATATGGATTTGAAATATGCAAAAAGCATTCGGACCCCAAGATCTGAGAAGCCCCCAATTGAATTGTAGCATCCCATCCATATATACCTTAAAGAATTTACCACAACTTCATGTAAAATGCCCACAATCTGTGAAACCCGGCTTCTTTATAAAATACCCTACGAAATATATAGGCTATAGAATAGCTTTTGTACAATACCTTACATGGAGCACCCTGCTGAATACCTTATACCCTGTAGTCGAGTACATATACCCGCTGTATACCTTAAATATGCCTTATAGAACATCTTCTAGAATGTTTTTTAGGGTATCAAAGTCATCGCTGTCGACCATGACGATGACGACGATGCGTACTGCGTTTTCTTCAAGGGGGGGAAGGGTTTGGAGTTTCTTCTAGAGGAGAGGGTGTACCATGTTTAAGCTTTCGTCCGACAGCCGAAACCTGAGCCAAAGGAACCAATACAATAACGAAAACAAAAAAACACCAAAACCAAAAGAACCAAACAAACCAGAACCAAAAAAAACAAAAAAACAAAGCCAAAAACACCAAAAGCACCAATTTCCAGAAAGTCTTGTGGAAGTGGTATTGTCCAGGACTCTAGACCACGACTTTCTGAAAATTGTTTTTTGTTTTTTTGTTTTTTTGGTTTTGCTTTTTTGTTTTTTTGGTTTTAGTTTTTTTGGTTATTCGGGTTGTGTTTTTTTGGTTCTTTAGGCTTTGGTTTTTAAATTGTATTCAAGGCTTAGGGTTTTAATTACAGCAACGCGCGTAACTGCGCAAAACGCAGTGGCAGAGTTTGGCCCCCGAACCAATTTTAATATTAGGGGGGAGTTCAATAAAAGGGGGAAAGGATTAGCCTTCTTCTTGTCGTTATTAAACCCTAAACCCGAAATCTAGAATCTAGAGTGTTTTGCGGCTTCAAATTCACCGTTTAAGCTTTGGGAATCCTGGTCTCGGGTTCCAGGGCTTGTGGGGCAGTCTATAGGGGTTTAGTACGGCGAATTCTGCAACTGAAACTTCCAATCTCAGGCATACTGCAAACCTTGAGCCCAAACCTGTGACCATAAACCGTAGGCCCTGAAGCCCTAACTTCTGAACCCAAACATCTAAGCCCACACTTCCGAACCTTACAGCAAAGCCCGAAACCCTACAGGC